>JAGGAQ010006018.1:0-63577 GCA_017657225.1 Termitomyces sp. T69sscA | reverse complement strand
AGAGTCGAGAGAACTTAGAGTGGAAAAGGGAGAAGAGGACAACGAGATTAGATTAGAGATACGAGACGAGTTGAGACGAGAGAGATAGTTGAAACGAGGTGAGTACGAGAAAAGAAGCAGTAAAGTAAGGAAACCGGGGCACGAGAGAGACGAAACAGAGATGAACACAAACAGACAAGACGGGGGTTACATTAATATCAAGACTAGAGTATCTACTTACTACTCTGCGCCTTATATACTACGTGGTACGTATGGCCTGGGGGTCAGGCCTGGGTTCCAGCAGTGGGTCGTGGCGCCGGGGCTTGGGATGAGACCCGGGGGCCGTGCAGGGCAGGGCGAGGCCAAGACATGTCGCGCGGCGTGGAGATTTCGTACTGGAAGCGCAGAGACATGTGGTGGTGGGGCGGTGAGGAGGGAGCGGGAGCGGGGCGTGGTGAGCGGAGGTCGGCGGCAGTGATGCACGATCATGATGCGTGATGGGAGGTCTCGGCGCGGGTCGGGGGTGACGGGTGGTGCCAGCGCTGATGTGACGTGATAGCCGAGACCCGGCGCTGATGTGGCAGTTACGGCGGTGATGGCCGGGAGGTGCCGTGAGTGGCGGTGGCTGTGGCGTTGACGGGCGGTGATGGCCGGTGATGGCCAGGGGAGTTGGCCGGGTAGCGGTCCGGGCCCGGGGCGGCTGTGGGGGTGGTTTTGGGAGCGCTGGAGTCCCGGGGCCAGGGCTAAGTCCCGGGGGTCGGTAGCGGGTCGTGACAACGGCGGTGATGGCTGGGAGGTGCCGCGAGTGGTGGTGGCTGTGGCGTTGACGGGCAGTGATGGCCGGTGATGGCCAGGGGAGTTGGCCGGGTAGCGGTCTGGGCCTGGGGCGGCTATGGGGGTGGTATTGGGAGCGCTGGAGTCCCAGGGCCGGGGCTAAGTCCCGGGGGTCGGTAGCAGGTCATGACAGAAAGGAAAAAAAACATGTACTATGAGTAAAAAAATGCAATATAAGAAAAAGATGCACAAGTACAACAAGTTTTTGAATTTGATGTTGACCTACAATGATGAGGCTTAGTGCACATACAGTTGCAATGTACAAAATGACATGACTCAAATTGTCATCAGGTGATTACACATGATGACAAGGCAAGTAACTCAATATCAGGTGACAACACATGATCTAGCAACTACTTTGGTTGATGCAAATGCAGATTCCAAGAGTAGGGAGCATTTTTGGAGGCCTCTGAGTGGCAAGCTCTGATCCACCCAGCCCTCATCACCAGAAGCAGCAGGGTTTGTTTGTCTCACTCAGTATTCTTTTTTCCCATTCATGCAACGGTCTTGCACCCCAACCACCACCTCAGTCTCCCCAGGTAAGAACACAGTTGCTCTACCACAGTGCACTGCAGTCTGTTCCTCATTTGGGCACCACAGAGTAGTGCTTGCATCACCGCACCTTACGTTTGTTCGTCAGCACACTACTTACAAAAGTAGGGTCACCCCATCGCAGTACCCAATAAGTTTTCTTATTGTTTCCCACAGTTTCTTGACAAGCTTGCGATACCAAGATATCATCCATCAGCAAGGCTCCTTAGCACAGTAAGTTGAATGCAGCTTGTTCAATCATGGCAGTCAGTTTAACATCCAGTTTTCCACCCTCCATCAGGGTCCCGTTCATTTAACTGTCTAGTTCATTCGATCACCCACCCACCTCACCCTCATATGCTTTTCAGACTCACTTTTTGGACTACTATCTCAATCTTCATATCAATTCTTCTTGTAGATCAATACTCCTATTACTATTAAGCCGTCCCATCGCCTTGGAAAATATAGGATAAAAATTTTGAGCCGCCCTTTTGGGCGACTGACACAGGCCTAAGGAATATGAAAAGTATAAGTGACGCGGACAAGAACCAATCTTTACCCCGAGCGACAAACAGCAGAGGCAGGACAAAAATCAATCAACCGTTGGGCATGGGGAACTCAGAAAAATGTAACACGTGATGACCAGGCGAGTGACTACATATCAGGTGACAACACGTGATCTGCAACTAACAAAATTTATTCGAGGGCGCATAACCCTCTTCTCGTTACTTACGTAAGAGAGTCCGAGATATGATTTCTCTTATTTTATTCTTCTCCTAAAGTTGGATCCCTATTAACTCTCTCCTGATTCATGTTCTCCTTTCTTTTTTATCACAGATCCTTACGATTTATCACAAGACTAGTTATATTTTCACATCTGATTACAGACACGTAGGTATAGAAGACCAATGTATTCGACAGTACATTCTAACTTTGTTGTTGTTGGCTTTTCATTCGTTGAGTTCATAACAACAGGTCGATCTTTCTTGGTTTGTCGAAAAGCATCCGTAGCACCAGCAGGTTACGAGAAGTCAGTGGGACATGAGCAATGGCAATCGAAAGACTGAAAAGGCAAAAAAAGTTAACCTCGGATGAGTCGTTTGAATTCCTCCAAGACATTGGGAGGCTTGTCGCGTATCTTAAATTGCATTGAAATCTAAAGCTCCTCAATGTACTGGGAGAGTAGTCATCTCGCGGTATGACAGTTGAGCGGTATGAAAATTCGGTGAGTGATATTTAATCTTCATACACCAAAGTCTAGAGTTGTGGACCTTGCATGGAAAGAGAGCTCTGGAGGGAAAACTAGTAACAGATACATGGCTCAATATACTGTCAACATAGACTGCCAGCAGGCACAACACGTTCGAGTGGCACTTGGAAGATAAAATGTGAACGGAACTTCCGGTAGCCAGCCGAGACACAAATCAGGACGAAAGTTCCCCACGGTGGCCTGTTTTGGAAGCATCCACAGAGGAAATCGATACACGAAACGAAAAATGACACAAATAAAAAGACTCCCTTTCTGAACCCTAGAAGCTACAAATAGATGCGTCTGGGGAGAAAAAAAAATTGCGCATTTTTGAGAAGTGTTGAAAAGATTGATATAATTATTTTTCCGTGGGAACGAACGCGTTATGTATGTGAAAACTTTTCTAAAGTGGTAACTTAATCTCAACCATGTCCACCTCGTTGCTTGCTCCATGCAAGACGCGTCTTTCCTTCAACTGTCTACAGACACAAGTACGGTCATATGCCGTCAGGAATGAAGCCGTAGGGGACCCAAAGAAAGAGATCATCCGTAAGGCCTTGTACCCAAACAATATTCGAAGTCGTGCGTCACCGACTGGGACTTGGCGTCCTGACGTGGCGAGGGCCCTCCAATTCGCAATTCCGTCGGTACAGGCTCATAATACGATAGAGCGGGCGTGGCTTCTTCATAAAAGACACATACGGAAGATGCGTGAGGCAGAGCTGGCGAGAAAGTTTGAAAGCATGCAGAAGGCGATGGAGGAGCTGCGGCGGGTGGATGACAGGCTCTATATGGAAGCAAATAAGCAGGAGGACCCGAGAGCAAGGAGCGAAGCCGAGCGGGAATTGGCGAAGCAGTTAAAGACTACAGAAATTCGAACATTGGAAGCGAGGATACGCGGGCTTTTCCCTCGTGAACTACGAGTACCCACGGACACACCATCACACTCGGGATGGAATTATGAGTGGAAACCTTTCCCTCGACCTCTATGATGTCTGCATCGGTAAGCTCTACGAAAACCCTTTACCCAAATAATAATGAAGTAACTGTGCAGGTTCGTAAAAGCTAGACCAATCTCTCGGGTCATTCGCGGCACGTATGAAACGGTGTGGATACAAATAAGACAAAATTACAAAAGGACTTTAATGATCTCGAGTTGGAATGATGAAACCCTCACTCATCATCGGGTCGACGACCCGATTACTTGATGTCTTGCCCACGATAGCCCCATGGACACCCTCTAGGGCTTCCGTCCATTTGCTCAATGCTGCGTAGCGTTTCTTCTCAAGACTTTGTCTGCGGAAGAAAAATGCAGTCAACGAATGCGTGCCGTTCTTAATAGAATATGTGAATACTGACTTGCGATCCAGTTCGAGCCTCATTCCTACTTGATCGATACGGCCCTCTACCTTGCCTTCTAGGATTAACCCGACAAGCAGTTCCTCAACTTCTTCGATTTCGACATTGAGTTGCTGGAGACAGACAGTTAGGCACTCGACTATTTTTACACCAGAGTTCATCACACCTTTCCCAGAAAAGAGAGCTCTAGTCGCGTGTAAGGCTTGATCAGATCGATGAGGTATTGTGTGCGCAGGCTACGAAGTAGTTCGCCTATGTATGCACGAATAAAAGGGTCATCCATGATGGTCGAGCGATTATCTGTATTTTCTCAATGAGAACACAACGTCATGAATTCGGGATGGATGGCATGCCTTTGAGAATTTTCTCGGCAGAGTGAACTTCTCGACGCTGGTAAGCATCTACGAGGTCCGTCATCGCCTTGATTTGAGGATCTGTCTTGTACCTGATGGTGGCAGAACTCATTCGCGTTGCATGTGATGCTTGTCTTGCAATAAGACTTACGGCTTGGTTTCTTGACTGTCGAAAGGATTGACTTCACTACCTGTCAGCATGTTCGCCAGCACCAGGTATTTGAGAACCTGGATTCGTTGCGGCGACCCAGCCTCGTCATAATTCCGGAAGGATTCAAAGAAATCCTCGCTAGCACGTCTCCATTGTCCTGGTTATTTTCAGAAGTGGAACTACAAAATTAGAATTAGTCAATCACTCACGTTCGCCCATCCACATTTTCCCTCCACACTCCTTGATCACACCCATGATACGAGGATGAGGAATTGCAGAACGAACATCATTTGTGGCGTTGTAAATCTCCTACGAAAATTACAAGAACATGATTTTGGAACATCACAGCGAGAGAGAAAACTCGGACCTTAAGCTTCTTGAAATTCTTTGTTTCATTATACATCTGAATCTCGAGAGCATAAATCTCCAGAAGCTGAGTTCCACGTTGTGACTGATCATCTCCGTCGTTAATGGAACCCGTTGCGTTGTGAAGATCCCGAATTAACTGGAATGTTTCGGATGACGATATAGATGCCACATGAACTCACGTACTTTGGAGAGACGCGTGAACTCTTTCCTGTCTAGCCACAACTTCGCAAGTTTCAAGTTGGTCTTGACGGAAAGACGCTGTCAAAACCGTGAGACGCAGTCGGTGTTTTTACTTCGTTATTGCACACCTCATTCTTTGCCTCCACTAGAGCTGCCTTGGTGGCTTGATAGAACTTCTCCAGAACATCTACCTCTACCATACCGCCCTTGCCTCCCCCGACATAATCCAAGATGCCATTGATCGTCTTTTCAGAATAATTGCGTGTTACGGCCGACTTAGTGTACGTAAGAAGTTGGATGTAGGTTTTCAGGGCATCATTTGGTCTTCCCAGTGTGAGATACAGAAGTTTAGTCGATTGTTTGAGTGCCTTGAAACCCCTGGGCGTAACGTACTTCAGTACTGGAATCAGGTCGCACCAGTCGAAACACACCATTCACCCTGCTCTTCTTCTTGATCAACGATCGCGCGGAATTCTTTCAGCGCTTCCTCTGGATTATCATCCTTCTTAGCTACGTGGTAAATTAGATAGTTCACGCCACCAGATGAAAGAACATTTCCGGACATTTCGCTTTGTAGTACATGTTCTCGACATCTGCGCTCCCCGACTCATTCGCCTCTTCGTTATCAGAGTAATCGAATCCGTAGTCCTAAGAGATTGTTAAGAATACATCGACACGAATTAACCATGAACGTACCTCATCATCGCTACCCTGCATGTAGTCGGCATCATCGTCATCCATGGCAGTGTCTGACTAGAAGCGCAGATTGATTAGCCTCAGATTACGTGGGCTGATCTCAAATTATTTCGGTGGTAGAGCTACGAGGTTATACTGGCAGTCAAGGTATTGACCGTTTTTGCAGATTGAGGCGCTTGTGGCGGTTTGAATCCGAACAAGTCCAAGCAAGTATTATCTGCACGTGATGCACCATTCCATACGCGTTCAGTCCTGACATAAAAAATATCTGTCCATCTGAGAGCCACCGTGCGGGGTAAACAACTAGTAGGGGCTACGGGATGGTGGTGACCTGGGTACTGACATTCCAGGATACCTTCATGCTGACGAATCTGTACAGATTTCCAGGCTACTTGGCTTTGTGAGTTCATGAAGAGCCACTAGTGCATCAATGAACCACACAGATCCAATCTCTTGTGTCTATTATATTTTTGCTTGAGCGCTCATATATATACCTAATCCTCCGCGAGGGAATTGATTTGTTGAATCACTGTTGATCTACTTTTTGGTACCACGTGGTGTGACGCGCCACTTTTCAAGGTCTTGATCCTCGTCATCGACTCGATAAATACGGCTATGCAGTATTGTGAAAAGCCATAGGACACCGTTTCAAATGGCGACAACGTCCGATTCTTCTCTTTCCAACACAAATATGAGTGGTTATGCATCGAGGTCGAGAAGCAGCGCCAAGCTCGTCGACGATGTAACAAGCCTCACTTCATTCAATCCTTTCTCTGAGGAGGACGAGCATGATCAGTCCTCGTATACTCTCGTGACGTCTCTTCTATCTCGTGTGAAGAATTCCCTAGCCGCACCTCTTTCTTCTTCTACAGCGCCTTCCGTACCCGTGAATACAACCGCGCCCTCCAATCAAGGCGTAACCCAAGGTGCCCCGGAGCAGAGGAAACCATCCTACAGTGCTCAAATACAGTCGTCAAACTTCTCCAATAGGTCCTCAGGAGCAGATCGTCCGTATTCGCTCGCCACAGCGCCAGCACAGGTTGCTCCGCCCCTCGTGTCTCTTACCCCAGCACAATCCGAGTTGCCGACTTACAGTGTTGAATATGACCAGTCCCCTTCTCGCCATGGCTCTTTCTACTCCAAAATGATTGAGACAGGCGAAAGTGTCCCAGTTGGCACCTCCATTCCGGGCTTCCCAATACCAGATGATACGCGCAGTATCAAAACGGCGGCCAGCATTCACAGGTCAGGATCTGTATCCAAGGTCATCAGGAGAATACGTGGCGAAGGTACGGAAGCGTCCACGTTCTTCTGACAGGTTGTCAATCGCTTTCCAGGTCTGTCTCGCGATTATTGGATGGACGATGAAAACTGCAAGGAGTGTTATGATTGCAAGAGTGTCTTCACTACATGGCGACGGAAGCATCATTGTCGTATCTGTGGTACGCTTGTTTATGGGTTCACGTTTGCACAATGTTGAAAGCTTTATAGGCCAGATCTTCTGCTCTCGTTGCGCATCCAACATAATCAAAGGTTCAAGATTCGGACATGATGGTGTGATTCGTGTATGTAATCTTTGTCTAGAGAAACTTGCCATCGTCGACGAAGATGATGACGATGATCGTCGTTCCATTGTGTCCTCATTCCCTGCCCACCAACTGGGTCTCGGCCCGGGAGCGCACCCACAATCACCCTTTGCTGCTTCTCAACTATTTGGCCAAACCGATGAGCCGTTTAACCTCTTTTCAATAGCGGAAACCAGACGGCCGGTAGCGAATTCTGTGTACAGTGGAGATGAATCCCGACCCATTACCCCACGTCTAGAAGAGCTTGACGATGGAATATGGGAGCCCTTTCAGGATATCCCTGTGCCGTTTAGGAGGGCGCTTTCTGATGAGGACAAGGATTCAACTAGCCTGACTGATGGATTTTCTGAGTCTCCAAAAGCTTCAGGGATCAAAACTCCTGTCGACTTTCCTGTTTCTGCGCCTATATCTGTACAAGGACCCACGAGTTCTATACAATTTCCAATAGTCTCCCCAGATTACGGCATGGAAAGTCCTCATCATCCTCAAAGTCTACTGAGGTCACGATTCGATTCCCCTAGTGAATTTGAACAAGCTACTCCCTTTATACGAAGTCGAGTGCACAGTCGTTTGGACAGTGTTACTAATGTAGAACCTGGATGGCGAACTCGCCGAGAAAGTACAGCGTATGCAAATTTAATAACGAAGTCTCATGATCCACTGACTCATAAGGTTGCTCGTTACAGATATGCGCAAGAACTCAATCTCACCTCGATGCTTCACTTGAAGGTTATGTTGCGGCAGATGTTGACCAGCGAACATATTCCTAACGTTAAAGAGTGGGAAGAAACCTTGCTGAAGTTGGCCCTCCGAATTGCTCGTGAACTAACTTTCACGGCATTGCCCCATCGACAAGGAGAGGATATGGATGTGCGCCGATATGTCAAGATAAAGAAGATTCCTGGAGGCTCTCCCAAGGATTCAGAGTACGTAGAAGGAGCAGTCATAACAAAGAACGTCGCACATAAGCAGATGTATCGCTCTGTGCGCAACCCTCGCGTGATGCTTGTCACCTTCCCTCTTGAATTTCATCGCGTTGAGGGACAATACATGCATTTTGGTCAGATCCTGCGACAGGAGAAGGAGTATCTTGGGAACCTTACCACTCGTATCGCGACTTTGCATCCTCATGTAGTTCTGGTCGAGCAATCAGTATCCAGACTCGCTTTAGATGCGCTCTCGCAACACAACATCGTTGTAGCGCGAACAGTCAAACCATCTGCGATTCAGATGATTGCTCGAATGACGCAAGGGGACGTCTTTTCTTCTATGGACAAATTGGCGCTGGAACCTCGCTTGGGCCATTGTGCCCGGTTTCGCATACAGACGTATGATCATCCCTTGATTCCTGGTCGCAGAAAAACGTATATGCGTTTTGAAGGCTGTAACCGTGACATGGGTTGTACCATCATTCTGCGTGGGGGTGACATTGATACATTGCGTCGGATAAAGAAGGTCACCAGATTTTTGACTTTTATTGTCAGAAATCTCAAACTAGAGACTCATCTATGGAAAGATTCTGTCATCACCCTTCCACCCTTCAATCCTGAGGCAATACCGACAGCCCTAAGTGAACGATATGGTCTTTTCAATACGTCCCTCCATTCCTTATTCACGATGCCCTCCTTGTCGGCTTCCCGTCTGGCAACGCCAACCGGAGAATTCAACAAGGAACCGCCCAGAGAGACAGCTACGGAAGTCGATTTGGATAATGAGGCTGTCCGTATTGAGGACGATGAACAGATCACCCTTTCAAAACGCATCGATGAGTCTTTGAGGCCTTATGCGAAGACCTTCATCTCTGTTTCGGCTACTTTACGCTTTCCTCCTCCATATCCCCTCATGAAGATGAAGGAGTTGGACAATCAGCTCGTTCGCGACAAACAAGCATGGGAAGACGAAGTGATACGTCGTGAGGAAAGGGCTCATTCCCTGCACCCTCAAGAGACCTTAATTACGTTTACTACGGCGACACCGGTGGAAACCCAGATTGATGAGAATGATATCAATGCACAGATAGAAGCCCTACCTATCACTACATGGCCTCAAACTCCTACCACCCCAGATCCAACTTACATGCCTGTCGAGGATCTGGAGAAGTCGTCCTATTTTCTTCGACCTCCCTCTGCAACGCCTTCTATCATATCCACGGAATTACCGACCCATACAATTGCGCCGCCTACATCGGCCGTACAGCCTGAGCCACATAAAACCATTGCAGACATAGCATTGGAGAGCCAGTTCACTCTGACGAAGTGGAAGCACGGGGAGCAACGCAGAATCTGGGAGTGGTATCTACGGAAAAACGCAGACGATTTTGTCGTGGAGAAATATCAGTGCATCACACTGCGGGAGTATACCATTCCGATTGCGGATTACGGGCTGCATAGGCCATGTTTCGAGCCGCGACCGAACTACA
This sequence comes from Termitomyces sp. T69sscA, assembly GCA_017657225.1. Taxonomy (NCBI): domain Eukaryota; kingdom Fungi; phylum Basidiomycota; class Agaricomycetes; order Agaricales; family Lyophyllaceae; genus Termitomyces; species Termitomyces sp. T69sscA. Next base: position 53,871 of record JAGGAQ010006018.1, on the reverse strand, counting down.
TCACTTTTTATGGTTCAAATGATTGTACTTTAGGCCAGTTCATCGAGCGATCGGTCACCGACACTTTAATCAATTTTTTGGATCCGAAAGCCGTCTGTACGGGTAAGGGATGCGATCAACCTCTCGCTCGCCACTGCACAGTCTATGTCCATAACGAGACTCGTTTGTTCGTCGCCGTAGAGCAGTGGGATGGCCAGATTATTGGCCGCCAAAATTACTACCCCACACCGGATGCAATCACAACATGGAGTGCATGTCGTGTATGTGGTTCTGCGACGCCATTCATTCCTGTTTCGGAGGAGATGCAGCGCTATTCGTTTGCTAAGTTTCTTGAGTTGCATTTCTATCCTGCGGACGTCAAGCTGGTTCTCGGTGCTGGATGCCAGCACGACATTTACAAGCATCACATTCGTTATTTTGCATCCAAAGGCATGACCGTCCGTTTTCAAGCTGACCCTGTCACGCTTCACGAGATAATTTACCCTCCCTTTCGTATTCGAGTCCGGCCAGAGACCCAGGTCGAAATGAAGAATGCGTCCTTCGATCGTCTTCACATTCGTAATTTTATGTGGTACTCAGGTCTAATTGATGACCTCAAACTTATCAGCATCGAGGCTGCGACCGGGGATGAGAAAACGGATGCTTTGCTACTTGCCAACATCAACTCATTAATCATGCGGGCAGAGGCAGAGAGGGATGATGTTTCCACATTCATCAATAAGGTTTACCGTGATTCCTCGCCTACTGACACCCTCGCTCTGAACCTGGCGCACTCCTATCGACAAGACAAGATAGTTGCCTGGCAACATGATTTTGACCGTTTGCCCAAACAGCGCACAGTCCAGCAAAACCTGGAGCGTAATGGTAAAATGTCTGCTGCTTTCGGTCCAGTTAGGTCAATGTGGCCTCGAAGATACGAGCTTCCTAATTCATATGACCAATCTCATCTGCCATCATCCAGTGTTTCCGAGGCAGAGGAAGGACCTCTGAAGACCATACGGACGACAGAGGATTCGTTGACATCATCGGCTTCTGAAGTTTCCGAAGCTGAAACAAACGCAGAGGATACTACTAAAAGTCAACTTCCTGGCGTTGAACTCAAAAAGCCTGCAACCAATCCTTCTGAACTTGTTCCTGCCGTAGAATCCAAGGAGCCCGCATCCGTAGATTTTGCACCTGTGACTGCAGTTGATGAGTCAACTACCCAATCCGAGCACGAAAGTGATTCTACTATCGGTGCTGTGAAAGACAACAGTCTTCCAGCATCATCCACCATCGTAAGCCACCCGCTCATGTGTGTTGTCCCTGATCTCTTATGCATTAATCAGGACGAACAAAAACTGAACGATGGGGAAGTTCCTGTTCAACGATTTTCCAGACTTCCGCGGCGGGCAGCGCACCATCCGAGTGTTGCGGAATTGGTCAAGAAATATCAAGACTTTCTACCTGTTCAAGGTATTCATGATCTCACGAAGACAGCTCTGGCGCCTCGCGCACCCATTTCAGAGTCAGAACAGGAGTCTGCGCCTCCCATATCTCGACGTCAGCCCATACGGAACAAAAGCCGACATCGTTTAACCAAAAAACCGTCGATTTCAGACTTTGAACAAGGATATGCCGCCAGTATTGCACCCAGATATCTCACTCATTCAAGGAGAAGTTTTGCACAGCCTAGTGGCAGTCGCATACCAGGTCCTATTCATAGTGCTGCCTTACAGTCACACGAATCTTCACGTAGGCCGTCTCCAGATAAACGTTCCTCGAACACTAGGGGCAAGTTCAGTCGTCCCTCATCTCCAAATAACGTCAAGCAAGCCTCCACGAGTGGAAAGCCGGTCAAACAAAGAATATCGTCTCGCCAGAAAGAAAAACCACCGGTTCGTACACCCTCCAATCCCCCCCAAAAATCCACTTTGCGTCGACCGATGACTGGGCCTGGAAGCAAGGTATCCAATATAACAAAACACTTTGAACGCCTGGGTCGTGACGCAGAGCGCTCCAAGAGTAAATATAATATCATCAGAGGCAAAAGAGCTCGCCCTGTTGCATCAGCTCGCGCCAAGGTAGAAGTTCTCGATAGTGTCAAGGATGCCATCAGGGATGATGAATCAGAAAGTCCGGATTCTTCGAGTGAAGCTGATGACGAAGATGACGGTCCAGAGGAGGAAAAGGGTGTTCCCGAGTCGGTGCAATCATCCCCGGAGTCAGATGCGATGTCTCCCGAAGCAGCCGCCAAAACGGCACCTCCAGTAGTTACTTTTTCCAAATTGCCTGGTGAAGCTGTCGCAGAGAGTCAAGGACAGGACGTCTTCGAACGCCCTCCTCCAGAGTCTTTGTCTGTTCCTCCTTCCCCATATCTTCAGCCTGGGAAACTCGCTGCTCTGACTCCTCCAACATCGGACGTTGAATTCAGCGGCGGACCAGAACGCCCTTCTCTCTTGAAAGCCTTGTCAGGTTTATGGCAACAACCACCTATTTCTCGCCAGTCTTTGGTCAATGATCTCATTGATGACCCAGAACACATCTTCAGGGAATCCTCTATGGTAGTGCGTACTGATGAGCCGACGTCAATCATAGCTCTCGCTTTGAAGTATGTCGTTCCCCTCACCAGTCTGTTGACGACCTTTCGCTTACTGAAAAAAAAAAGTTCACCCCAGTATCGTGAGATGCTTGCAAGATCCCGTGCAGAAAAGCGAACCGCAAGGGAAGCAAAACTCAATGAAAGTGGGGAAGCATTCATGCCCGATGATCGGTCGGTTGCGGAGTCGACTTCCACCTGGGGCGTTGTGAACGTAGAAAGCGCAGAATGCGCAGACCCAACAGAAGATTTGAAGGTTCCCTCATCAAAGCTTCCCTGGGCGATAAGTAAGATCTTTCTTTCTTCCGATTTATACTGAATAACACCCCACCGATCAAGCTTTTGAAAGCGGAGGTCTCACCATTAGCTGTACTGTCCTTTATCCAGAACAGTTTGATGCCTTGAGGCGCACTTACGACTGCGACAAAAGCATGATCGAATCTTTATCACGATGCGTCAAATGGAATGCTAGTGGCGGGAAATCTGGATCAGCATTCCTTAAAACTCAAGGTACGTGGATCAAGGGCGGTGATAAACGCTTGGTTGTTCGAACACTCTCCTAGATGACCGTTTCATTGCCAAAGAGCTCTCCAAGCCTGAGCTTCAGACTATGGAAACGTTCGCACCAGCATACTTTGATTATATGTCCTCCGCTGTATCTGCAAACGTTAGCTACTATGCACTGTCAACCATATCCAGTTCTAACCCTCTTTCAGCGTCCGACTTTGTTAGCCAAGGTGTTTGGTTGCTTCAAACTAACGTTCAGGAAAACTGGGAAAGACAGAGGTCCCGGTAAGATCAAGTCCACCCAGATGAACCTTCTCGTTATGGAGAACCTGTTCTATGACCGACGTTTTACAAAGGTACTTACCAGCCTCGTGTCCATGGCCGCGCTCACGCGTCTCATGTTAGATATATGATTTAAAAGGATCAACGAGAAATCGCCATGTCCAGTCGACCGGCAGGGAAAACGAAGTTCTCCTAGACGAAAATCTCGTTGAAAGTGTGACTTCTCTTCTCTCAGCGATAGCTATGTGCTCATGTACGTTTCAGCGGCTCATCTGAATCCATTTTATCTCCGCGAACATTCCAAACGCATCCTCAGAGGCGCGCTTTACAATGATAGCAAATTTCTTGTGGATATTAATGTCATGGACTACTCACTGGTCGTTGGAGTCAGTCTCTTTCGCTTCCGCAATCGAACATTTTACACTGACTCTAATGCTAGGTGGATAGTCAAAATAATGAACTAGTCGTCGGCATCGTCGGTAAGAGAAGGTCTGGCAGATGATCTAACATTTTTTGAGATTTCCCATAGACTATATCCGCACATACACATGGGACAAGAAGCTGGAAAGTTGGGTAAAAGAATCCGCCTTTCTTGGTGGTAGGGGAGAGCCTACAATTGTCACACCAAAGCAGTATCGCCAAAGGTTTCTGAGCGCTATGGAGAGATATTTCCCCCTTGTGTGTCTTGCTTCTACTTGGTGATTCACGGACTCACCTTTGCCTAAAGATACCGGATCGCTGGATGAAGCAAAAAGATACGCCTGAAGAAGATTCCAACAACAGTCTTTTGGAATTGTGGCCAGACTGGTAGTTTCACATGTTGAAGTTTGGACTATCTGTACCATAATCATTTTTTTCTAATTCCTTGATATCATTGTACACCATATTGCACCTTGATTACCCATCTAATATTATACCCTAATATTACATTCACATTCACACAGCAGTACAATACGGATAGATTCCGCGAACATCGAGTTATGCGAGTTTAGCCTTCTTTGTTGGTTGAGGCGTGCTCTTCTCGCCATCTTTTCTCTTCTTTATAGATCCAGATCTCCAAGTTTCCATCATTTCGTTGTATTTATTCCGGAAACTGACTGCAATTTGGCCAACCTCTGACTCGAGACCATTGAAGGTAATTGCGTTATCCAACATGAGATCAATGTCGGTCGTAAACGCCTCAACAGTATCGTACTTGTCAGTCTCGAGCTTTTGTCGAATGGTTCGGAGATCACGGGCATTCTTCTTGGGTATAACATCGAAGTAGGTTGGTATACCCAGAAGGACAGGGTCAACAGGCTCTCGAAAAACCCAAGAACTGAAATAAATTAGTAAGTTTAGGAAAACATATATCTGTAACCAAAACCTACATTGGATCCTTGATCAAGGAAGTCGTGACGCCGAGTAAACCACGTTTCTCTGTCCAAGAGAGTTTTCTCTCTATGACCTTGACCCACTCTTTTTTGTAAACCTTTTCGCAAACTTCTGTACAGGTAATCGGGAATGTCCCCGGAGGATTGAACTGACGGCAGTTGCTGAAAACCAGTTCGACGTCTTTTGCGAAATCCTCCATTGTTATGTACTTGTTTTGACCAAGTTTTGTCATAATAGTGCCAAAATCCATGGGGTGAGCGATCTCTTCCAGGTACCTAAGATAACGGTGAGCATTAACTACATGAGGCTTGACAGAAGGCGATAAGACGTACGTAGGACAACCATCTGCGATAGGATCGACAGGACGAGAAAAAATCCCTGCTTCCGGAAGCTTGTTTAGTGCTTTCATGAGGTCTCTGCATTTCTTTTCGTTAATTGGAGTCGCTTTCAGGGAAGTCTTCAGTCTTGGCGGAGGGGTAGGCGCAGGCGTCGAAATTACTTCCTTTTCCTTGCCTTTAAGGCTTACACGGGGTACATCAGCAGAAACAGATTCAACTACTTTATCTTTCTTCGACTTATGCGACAAAGGATTCGGGTTCGGGGCAGATGACGGAACGGATGACGTATTGGACTTGGAGGTAGTTACTCTGGACGACGCAGATGGTACAACAAGTTTTACTTTGCTGACGGCAGACGAGGACGGCCCTGGAGGAGAAGGACGTTCCTTTTTCGATGGCGTGGCGAGAACAAGTATGTCATCCTCCCCCAATGCATCAACCTTCTTCCTTTTCCCTGAGGTTCCATTAACAGGTTGTTTATCCCGGTCTCTATCGGAATGAAGACGACTACGCATTTCGACTTGTTCTCGTTCAATGGCCAAAACCTCTTGCAGTATATCATGAGAGCCGTCATCAACATACGGAGGGGGCGGAGCATCCACTGGAGCTTGTTCAACAGGTGGAGAGATAGACGGCGGTTCAGGACTCTTGATTTTTCTCGGGCGAGATTTAGATAGAGGCTGTCCCGAGGCGTCATTTTTAGTTTGAGAGCCAACTTTGAGTTTGATCGTTGGTCGTACTGGAGGAACTGTGGCGGGTGATGGAGAGGGGAAGGCTTTGGGAACGGGTGGTAAGTGTCGCGGAGGCGCAGGTGCATGATCGACAGTTGCCGTCTGAACTTTGTTATTATTGCTGACAATTTCCAATGTTTTGTTGATTATGAGCCATTCTAAGGTCCTTATATTAACTTCTCTTGCAGACATAACTCAGATTGGAAACCTACGTTTTTCGAAGAAAATCTCAAAGTTAATGGCTTCATTATGAACATAACTCCCCGCGACGTTGTAAAGCTTCGCGTTCGAGATCATCAAACGGAAGTCCGCCGCAAATGCTGCTCGGTCCTTGTACATGCCCTCTTCCAGTTTCGCACCCATGGTACTGAGATCCATAGGGTTCTTTATTACGTCAAAATAGCTAAAAATCGATGAGACAAAATTCAAAACCCTTAACATAGGACGTACTTGGGTGCATGATCTCTGATAGGATCAACCGGCTGATTGAATATGAAAGCAGACTTGTTCGCTTTGAGCTTCTTCAAGGCGTTGCGACACACACGGAGATCAGTGAGAGGCATTCCACCAGACTGAGCCTTCGATACGTGGACGGGCTTTGTAGCCTGAGTAGTCTTGGGAGGTTTGGAATTCTTCATCTTGTTCTTGGTAACTGATGGAGGCGGAGGAGCAGTGAATGCGACGTTTTTCCTGGTTTCAACACGCGGAGTTGCCGGAGTCTGCGGTATAGTGTCGGGCACAGGGCTAGCATGTAATCTCAGCTTCGTGGACGCATTTAACGGAGTCAAAGGGCTCTTTGGGGGAGGGGCACCCGATTTGATCGTTCTCACTGCTTTAATTGGAGCTTTGACGACAGGAATTTGAGGGGTGACTTCTGTGACCGGAGTACTGGGAATGTGAATCTTCACAGTCGGAGGGGTTTCTTCAATTGGACGGATAAGAAGATCGGCCAGCTTAAGCAGGCACCAGCGCACTTCCTGGTCAACGTCAGGCGCTCTACAAGAACAATAAGAAGAGCAAAAAAACATAGAGCTGGAACCATACAATGCGATAGGCATGAGGAATTCTCGAAGAACCTCGTTCTTTCCAACTTCGCGATCCTTCCGAAGGACTTTAATCATGGCATCAAGGTCACTTTTCTTTGAATCCTTCGCCTTCTCGGGGTGGGTGCCATCTTCTTCAATGAGCAAAGATTCTGTTTCTTTCAAGCTGGACTTCATTTCCCCCATCTGTGCGAGCAGAACCAAACTGTTACATGCGGTACGGGCAACGTGTCTTCTGATGACTCTTGAAGAATCGTTCGCCATAACAGCAAAGACATAACGCATGATCGACGAAGTGTACCACTTTGTAAGAAAAAGACCGTCGAATGCGGCTATACGGACCTGGGTATAGTTACCTTCCCTAGAAAAAGGCTCGAAGATACCTCTAAACAAACAATGAACAAACATACCGGGTAAGAGGGAAGAACACGCGAGGGTGGTTGGGAATCAAGCCAGCAACGCCGATAACCATGTAAAACTAGGATGATCATGGGTGTGAGCTCATTGTACTCAAGGGAAAACATGCTGACTTCTAATGCTGCGATGGTTACACAGTTGTGAGTAGAAGGTATAAGTCGGTCCATGCTCCTGTAACGGTCCACTTCAACTAGACTTTGCTTAAGGAGTTCGATGTCTTCAGCAGTCTGCTCGTTTCGGACCTCTGATGGAAGCAATTCTCCGCGTTCGGGCGGAGCGATAGAGACAGTTGCAGCTGCAGCAGCTGCAATAATTGTACAAATGTAATAACCGTCCGAGTACTACCCATATCGCGACAGATCAGAAACTGCGAAAGAATTTTTCTTCGGCTAGACTCACTGGATTAGCAGTATTGTCGTTATAGCGCAGCTGGTCGATCAAGAACTGTCGTACGACAGAAGGAGATTTGCCGTTCTCAAAACGTACGCGCGAGATTGCATTGATGAGGTTCTACGAAACTGGTTTCAACCTTAGATTTCATCAAATAAGATAACAACGTACTTTCCGCACGAGATACTCGCCAAAATCTGAAAACTCGTTGGGTTTCGGGACATATGTATGGACGAATAAGTCTTGATTGGCATCTTCTGGATCATAACAATAGCGAAGAAATAGCTTGAATAAGTGAAATAGACCGAGGAAGTCGAGTTTCCGGATTGCACACTACAACGGGCATAGAAGTCAGTCATAGACGCCTCAATAATGTGTGGTCCTACTACGCACGCTGACAAGGGCGAGAGCGGCTTCCGAACGAATACGGAAAAAGTAATTAGACACAAGCACAGTCTTAGTGAGAGTACTCGACACGATAGCAGTGGGTTTTTCAGCTAGGGCGTAGATAGCCTGAACAGGATAATAATTAAATACTGATGATGCTCAAAGTCCTGGAGAGGGCTTACCTCAAGTTGAGCAACAACATCCCTATCCCTCTGCAGCTGCGATACCCACATGAAGTCTGGCTGATCAAACTTGATGTAGGCAATCCATTCGAAGTCGGCATCCATCCTGATCCATTCATACGTCGCACCACTCATCGTCCCCTCATCTTCTTCTGTCCAATCAGCTACTTTCCAGTTCTCCCGCTCCTGCTCTTTCTCCCAAATCTCCAGACCAAATCCCATGTCAATCATCCCCATCGCTTCTGCAGCTTCCGCATCTCCATCAGCGGCAGCTTGAGCAGCGGCCTGCCTCGCTAGATAGCGCTTGGTATTTCGCCGTACACGTTTATACTTCGTGTTGAAAGGAACTTCGTAGCGCTTGAAAGGACTTTTAATATCGAGAACATGTTCGTAAGGGGTGCCATCAGCTTCATGTATCCGAATGGTCATTTGCCCCTGATGTATTTGTCAATTATGTGTTTGAATTAGATAGCAGCAGGAAAATCCTTACCTCGAAAAAAGGCACTGGCTTCATGAGCGCTTTCGACACTTCATTGTTCTCCATAGCCTTGTAGGCAATTGCATCCTGTCTCATCGTGATTTCAACCGCCATCTTCTTTCTATTAAAGGTGGCGGAAAATCCGAATGATGGACAGCCACTCCCATATATCCATTGTTCAGCAAAGCTACGTGGGTCAACCCCACTAACCTTCCTGCACAACCTCAAAAACGCATGTGTCGAGAGCGCATTGTTCTGCATCTCACCGCTCATTGCCAATAGAAAGAGTTTTGGCAAAACGCGACTGAGACCCAGTGATGTTCCCGATTTACCCAATCTCCGATCAAGGATGTGTAAAACAAGAGGGGACTTGAGGTTAATAAAAGGTAGAGTAGCGGCGTCTGGCGGCTCAAGTACCTGGGGCTGACAGATAGGCGGCATAACACCTATGTCGAGCTCCAATACGCGTTTCATGTCTTTCTTCAGCCTGAATCGATATTCATTGTTTCCAAGAAGCTTGCGAAGGAAGAGACCGGTGATGTAAAGCGCTAGACCATTTACGAGCCATGTATCAGACCAATTTTTGGGAAGAATATTGATCCCAGCCCATTGACATGCGAGTGCGTGAGCCAGTGTATGTCGCGTCTCCAGAGCTTGTTCAATAGCATCATCACCATGTAACATGTCATTAGAAACAATTGATAACGTTGAACTATCAAACCGTTGAGTCGGAAGCTGGTCGACGAAGACCACTTTGTAGGAGCCAAAGGGATAGGACCCAAATTCGGAGGAGTAGAAGGACATAGCCTGACGAAGTGATGCTATGGATATCGGAAGGAGGTTTTCGTGGCCTGGAAGGCAAAAGGCATACATCAAGGGTTGAGTCGCTCCTGAGAGGTCGTCTGCGAGGTTGTCTGCAGGTATTGCATGAAGATGGAATGGTCCAGCAGCAAATGCAATGTGTTGAACAGAGGTAAGGACAGTTTGGGAGAAAAGAAAGATGGTCTTGTTTGAGCTGTAAGGATGCGCCACCTGTTGCACGTAAGATGCGAACAAAAGAATAACCGGAAACACGTACCTGTTCTACCAGATCTCCACTACAGATCACCAAAGTCGGATTAGCGTCGGTTGGATCTTCTTCATCCTGGCCCGGATCATGTTCTTCCAGGTATCGAGGGACAACAAATTCAAACTCCCAAGTGCATTTCTCCCACATGTTATCGACACACGGAACCCAGCACCTCGCTGAATCCGGTGAAGAAGGCGTTGTGTAAGCGTGAGGAACGCGCTGTGAATGCAATGATGAAAAATGATGTATGATGACAATTGAGGTCACGACGTACGTAGGGATATGCATCAGTTGGGAGTACGAATTCAAAGCCGTCAACGGGATTACGCAGACTATACGCAATATTGATGGTGATAGGCGCGAACTCTGGCATAGACTGGACCCCCGGCGTCTGCGGCTCGGGAGTAGCAGCTACGAACAACACGATAGATTCATGATGAGGTCCAAAATCAAGGTGTTTGAACCCTACCTTCACTAAACACGGCACTCGAAGAAACATGGCCAGACTGCTTCAAAGGCACCTCCTTGGGTATCGCAATTGCCAGTTCTCCCTCGTCTCCTTCCTGCAGTGCCGCGTAGAGTTTGCGCTTGAGCTCAGGATGCCGATGACAATCGTGCGCTTCACTGGGAGCGCCCATGTTGATGTTTATTAGCGAGTCAACATGAGTGAAATCTGCCTGGTGACCGGAAACAGCGACACTGTGAATCGCTATTCAATGGCAAGTAAGTATCAGGTTTGTGTCGTTGGCTGAGGAACCCACTGCATTGGCGGGAGTTCAGGTAGATAGTCTTGAGCTCCCTGCTGGTTGGAACGATTGTAATCTCCGTGTAGCCCTGGTTACGACATGAGCTGCGGTAAAGATGACTATTGAACCACACTTGCCCAAAGACTCCCCGAGAAATCAATCTCCAAAACGACCTTTTGGTGGCTAGTAGAGAAGAAAAGGGAATCAGCCGGTTAGCAAGTGCGAAGTCGAAGAGACGGGACGTATAGAGAGAAGCCACGACGAAGGTGTTCGCGTTGGAGATTGGGGCGCGGGTCCATACGAGGTAGTAAGAGACGGAAGACCAATCAATGGAGAGCTTCCTGGTCGTGTTATGACGAGCTGTGCGACGAGAAAGGCAGAGGTATTCGTGAAAAACAGAATCCGATGCTCAAGCTGACGACTGACGCTACTCAACTGTGCAAGACACCCTTATGTAAGCATTGCCTCCTCTTGTTGCACACATGCCGCCAAAATCAATCTTTCGCCACCCGAACGCGAAACATTTCCAACTTGTTCATCGCTCGCTGCGAGATCCTCTCATACATGACCCAGATGCGAGTCAACATGTTCTCAAGCCAATAGAGCGCGAGAACGCGAAAAAGGTGAGTTTAACCGATCAGCTTTCTTTTAATTCTCGTCTCAAGTAATCCAGGGCAAGTCTCGTGCAGACCTCGAATCCATTATCCCAGTGTCAGATATAGCTAGGGACAAGCTTGCAAATGTCGGTGAAGCCTCTCTCTACGGAATCTACTACGATGATACCGAATACGACTACATGCAACATCTCCGTGCCGTTGGCGTGCAAGAAGATGGTGTAGAAAGTGTTCTCATTGAGGCTCCATCCTCCTTGAAGTCTTCGAAGGCGGCCAAAAAATCTAAAGGGTTTGAAATACGTGATCTCCCTGAAGGGGTTCTGGCCTCCAAATCAGAGCTTCCCCATACCTATGAGTCGCAACAGGCGATCCCAGAAAGTATTGCAGGGTTCCAGCCTGATATGGATCCTCACCTTCGACAAGTCTTAGAGGCCTTGGATGATGATGCGTTTGTCAATGAAGATCTAGAGGATGATTTCTTCGCCGAATTGGTCGCCGATGGCGAACGCGGGAATAACCAAGAAGTCGATTATGAGTTTGAGGAGGACAACTATCAAGTTTCTTCCGGGAGTACTCATAACGATGATGCAGAAGTCGGATGGGAGGAACGTTTTGCGCAATTTAAGAAGTTGCAACACAAACAGGCTCGGAGTGATGACACCGATGATGGATCTGAGGGCGGCGACACTGTTGGAACACTCCCCGAGATAAGAGTCATTGGGGGAAAGAAGCGTCGTAAAGCCGCTAGTGATGCATCAGGATATTCCATGAGCAGTTCCTCAATGTACCGCAACGAAGCTTTACAAACTCTAGATGAACGCTTTGATCAGGTATTGAGTGCATGCTTTCATTTCGGCCATTCTAATCTATCTTCATAGATGATGGTCAAACAATATGCTGACGATGACGAAGATATGCCTTCTGACGAGGATGACGATTCTGATGAAGCACCCGAGCTCATAACCTCGCGAGAGGACTTCGAGTCTATGATGAATGAGTTCTTGAACGATTACGAGATCTTGGGACGAAAAATGAAGCTCAAGCTTGATGGTGATACAGGTGCTGAAAAGCTGGATACAATGCGACGTGCCATGGGTCAAGACAGCAGAGTGCGACTTAACAGCGAAGAAAGTGACGAAGAAGATGATATACTCATGCCCTTGGATGTGGACGACAAACAAGATAGATGGGATTGTGAAACTATTCTCAGTGAGTCTACTCTGCATGCATATGCCATTCTGTCCTCACCCTACTCGAAAGCAACGTATTCAAATCTTGAAAACCATCCTCGACTCATACGTGCACGATATTTAAAACCTGTCGCAAAGATTACTTTGGATCCGAAAACCGGTTTTCCAACAGTTGTTGATCATGAACATAAACCCAAAAAGGCTGATAGCAGTCTTATCGATCACCTGGATTCCGATAATGACGAAAACGACATACCAGGTACGCAAAAGAAGCTTTGGCATCTCCATGCAAACTCGTTCACATGACACCACACAGTTCGTCAGACCATAACACGACCGCGGGACGAGTCGAAGGAAGAAAAGAAGGCGCGTAAAGCTGGTATAAAAGCTGAAAGACAGACAAGAAGGATAGAGAAGAAAGCAATGACTGAGGTGTTTGGATCAGAGCTGAAGTTGCAAAAGCGCACGATAGCTAATAAGGGGAAGCGGCTTAAGAAACTTTGAGCGGGTGAGATAAAGTTAGAGATGTATAGATTCTGATCAGATTATGTCAATATTGATGTCATGCTTCAGTGCCTCAGGGCCCATCGATAACCAATCTTGTATAACAACAACTCATCATCGATCAACTGCAATCTATCATCTGTACTGACAAGCATGGCATTCACGCCAAATATGAGCAGTACTCTTTTGTTGCTCACCATAGTAGTCGTACTTCTCCCAGTGGAGACATACGCCTTCGGAGCTGGTGACATTCCTGATTTCTCGTATCTTAATGGTTGGTGATATACTTTATCAAATCTCGACCGATTTTGAACAAGTTTCGCAGACAAGGCATTCAGACATGGAGATATTGAAAGCATACTTGAGAACTTGGTCAAGACTGCTGGAGGTATGGCCGCAGGGGGTGGATTGCTGGGTTTCGCGAGCTCCGTCTTCAAACAAGCCTCTGGTGGTGATAAGTTCACAAAGAGTGATGTCAAAAAAGTATATTTTGTGAGTACAGAGGTATCAGGTCATATTTTAGTATGATGACTGATTGCCAATTGCAGGGAAACTGGCTGAGAGATTATTCGCAGGTTTGTAGCATAGTCTGAGATGGCATTGCCTGACTAACGCGTGAACTAGTGTATGGATATTGCTGGTCTCAGTAAACTGACTGCAGACACGCTTGTCCTCATCGTATCCGTGCTTGGCTTTGTTGTAATGTGAAGTTTGTTCTTTACCTGATGAAAGCTCAAATACAGTATCACAGACATTTGGGTTTGCCACCGAGGAGTTTGAAGTCACGGCTGATCGTCTTGGTGTTTACCTTCCGGTCGTATGTTTTTCCATAGTTGATATCCGCAAAATAGGAAATACTGATCCTGTCTTGAAAGGAACACATTGATAACCCGAAGTATGCGATGATCCTATTGATACTTCAGAATTATTCATATCTTTGGTAGGGGTTATGCTGCAAAAGAAGGTGACGCTCGCCGGTATCATCCTAAACTTCGCCCTCCGGTGGACAATCGTGAACTTGAATTCGATGAGCGTACGGGCATGAAGGTTTCTTTATCTGTTTAAAAATTGTTTCACAACTTCTCATGACAAATATAGAATTACATGGCAACCGAAAATGAAGGATGGGACACGTCCACCGCGTTCATTCGTCGTACCCTGCGCGCTTGTATCGAGGCAGGCCGACGCGCAGGTGGACAGCCAGGAGCGGATCTTTATGAAGCTTACCGCCTCCTTGGAACTGGTCTTCATACCTTGGAGGACCTGTTGGCACACAGTAATTGGTGCGAAGTTTCCCTTAGGAAACTTGGCCATGAGGAAGTGTTCTGTCATGTTGGAGATAATGGTAAGTTTTGTCCTTCTCCCCGATTTCCCGCGCTCGACTGGACCTGCAGTTATAATCAACACGCCTAACGGACCAGCACCTCCTCTTGTGACTGGTACTTTTGGAGGCACGTCCGTTACTGCCTTTTATTGATATATGCCTTATGTGGCTGCATCCAGGTGCGGACTTCATCTACTCCCTCATGGGGGAGGCTACAGAGTAAGTGGGATTCTTTTCCTGCCTTTTTTCATGATAATTGATGTCGCGCATGTAGCAAACTGAGCCAAGCGAGTGTAACCGAAATCACTCAGAAGATGAACGAGGTACATTCTTTGTTTTTCTTGTACAACCTTGATTGGAAAAACAATCGCAGGCTGGAGACGGCGAGGGAAAATTCAGTCAAATTAAGGACATTCTCAGCAAACTTCCCATCGGTGGTGGCAATGATACTGTTGATCAGGGTGAAGAAATGAATGCTGCAGCCAAGGCTTACCACTTCGACCCTGATAACATCGCGCCTCAAGAAGTCCAAGAACGATTGTTACAATTACTGAGGTGGCGTGACCAGGTTTACAGGGATGTAGTAGCCAAGATTGAAATGGTGCCTGGTCTAGCTGACCTCCTCGAGGAGCTCACAAATGCTCTCAACGCATGTAAGTGCTGTTGCCCTTAATAAGTATTTTATAATCAATTCGCTTCCAGATGTCTATACCATCCTCTCTCCCTACATTGTGGTATGTATTTCAATGTGGAATTGTTAGGGAAACATATTAACACGTGTCCAACAGCCCCTCCTTCAACAAGCCACTGGCGTGCTCGGTGAAGGCAGTAAAGCCGTTGTTGATTCCGCGGATCAATACGAGGTATGTGCTACCAAGTTGGCGAGCTCCCTAACTTTTTATACTTACCGACTTGTGTCTGGAGGTGTTCGACAATCCTGATGCATCCGACCCTTCCCACAGCTTCCTCTCCAAAGTTTGTTTCATTCTGACTGCGTAATATACTCGGCTCATCACGAATTACAGGATCATTTCGATCTCATCCTCAACGAGCCGGCCGGCAAGATTGCACAATTGGTCGTTGAAAATACTGTCAATCTCATTGTTCAAGTACGTGTTGGATATCTCTGTTAGAATGTAAAACAGCTGACCTCTTCTTTAACAGGCCTGGGCACAAAACAACGACCCAGAGGAGGTTATCAACCAGGTATTTGTGTATCGCGGAAAATATCTATTGCCTTGTTTAACACAATTTCGCAGATCCTCGAGGCCTTCCACCACCCGTACTATGCCGATGGTCGATCCGAGATTCAGCGCAAGATGTTTGATTTCATGGATAGATGGATCGGGGGTCTTGGTCATGAGGAGGCCGCTGAAATTATTCAACGTTTAACAAAGGTTTCGTGATTTTTTTTAAGAAGAGAAGGTCATGTGCTGAAATGTAGAGGTACAGGACAGTGTCCGTAACGCACGCAACAAGCGCCCTGGATCTGAGAACGAATCCCACGACGAATCAGGAGGTTACACCGGTCCTTCTCACAGCTGTGGTGGAGCATCATACAGACCTTCTGGAGGGTATCAGAGCCAACAAGAATACAGTGGTACGTACTTGATGGATATAATTGGGTATGAATATTGACTTGCCAAGGCAATCGTTTCGACTCGTCTAATACGTACGGGAACAACGATTATAACCAAGGACCGGACAACCAGTATGACTCGTCAGGAAGACGCTATGACTCAGAAAATCAATATACTTCATCTGGCAATGAATACGGCTCTGGAAACCAATATGAATCGTCTGGCAGCCGATACAACTCGGGAAATCAGTACGAATCATCTAACAATGAGTACGGTGCAGGAAACCGCTATGGATCCTCTGGCGATGACTACAGCTCTGGGAACCAGTATCAATCATCTGGGAACCGATATGGTCAAGCTCGCAACAATGAAGAGGATGCTGGATATGGTCAGACGGAGTTTAGGCGGTCCGACAATCAGTACTCTTCCGAGTATGGTTCCCGCACCGGGTCACGTTATGAAGAATCAGACAACAATTACGGTCGTTCCGATAATGAACGTTATGGATATGACAATTCACGTCGTCAAGAAGAGGAAGGCGGCTACGGCTCTGGATTTGATAATAACAGAGGTATACGCAGCAACGATGAAGACTCGGAATATCCGAGGGACAATAGATACGGATACAATGAAGGCCGCACAGGCGATTACGAAGAGGAGGATACTTACGATAGGTCTAGACGCTCTGACAACGAGTACTCGTCGGGCCGTCAGAGCTATGAAGGTGGCGGAGATAGCTACAGATATGGAGAAGATTCGAACCGAAGTTCTGGTTATGGCGGACGCGAAAATGACGAGACCTATGGTGTTGAGCGTCTGAGGGTTTACGACGATGATGACGACGATAGGAAACACCACCATGGTCATCACCGCCATAAGAGCCAGGATAGCGATTGAGATGGGACATGGCGCAAGAAGACATTAGTACTAGTGGTTGTAAAGCATTCTTTGTAAACCAAATTCAAAATGAATGCCCATGATTTGAGCTTGCTTTTGTGAACTTTTGCCACGCCTTCTTTGCGGATTCAGCAATGGAGCAAGAGACCGAAGCGCTTGATATTGATCCTATCTGGACAACGAGTCGAACGGCTCGACAAATCTACGCGTTGACTGAGGTAGAGAAGGTGCGATTCCTTCCTCTGTGGACTTAGGCTTCACTCGAACCCAAAGATTTAGGATATCACTCGGCTATTGTATCTGGCAGCATCCTCCATATCGCTCCTCACGTTGCCGCAAACGGACGGACCAGACGATAACTTACCCCAAGGCGAAGAACGATCTGAACAATTCGTGCTCGAAGTGAGCGAGTACTTCGAACGTCTCGACGTGAGTGCATGTTTACGGTGCAAACTTCTGCCTGATTTTTTTTACCCAGTCTATCCAAAGCGCAATACGTTCCTCCCTTGCACACATAAGGCATGCTCGAATAGCACCGTCCGCTATCAATGCCCCTCCACCTGGCTTTGTTCCGCCTTCGCTTGGAGTAGGTCTCCCACAAAGTGATGGTGACGATGGAAGGAAGAACCGTGGCCTTCAAGAGGAAAGGGTCGAACGCGACACATGGCAAGGCATCCTTGCTGCGCTAACTCGCCTCAAGGCCGCCCAAGACCTAGATTCTTCAACCTTGATGGAAGAATAGAGCTTTCGATAGTGGTGCTAGTTATTAATGACGTTAAGGTGTGGACAGTACAGTCTTTGTTCCTCATGTTTGATGTTCTCACCCCCTCCCCTATGCACTAGCCTCTTCCAGAATCTCTTCTGCCTTCAATAACTCCTCGTCATCAGCGAGAGCTGGGTTCTTTTTCCCTTCGTTCTATTTGCGTCGGCGGAGTAAAGTCAGACATGAGTTCGCAGCAAGCAGGTGACGTACGATGAGGTCCCTCAATTCACCCGCAGCCTTCCCCAGACGATTGGCGGAATCCACGATCATCTTGTTGGCTTCCTCCATCATTCTCGTCTGCGTAGTGTGTCATGCACGTTGTAGAATTTGATTTAGTCCGGGAGAGTAAATAGGACGGACCCCATTTTTGATATCCCAACTCTCAGCGCCCTCAGCAATGAATTTATCGAGCTTTTTTTGCTGTTCTTCCGCCTCCTCTCTGTATAATGCCTGCTCCTTAAACAACCTGAAGATGCATAAGCCAAACTGTCAAAGAATGACCAATTGTTTCCATTACCTCTTCACGACACCAGATTTGATCTTGAGTTGCCTCCGGGCTACATCGTTCAGGTCGCTCATTGTTCCCAAAATGTTTGGCTCGTGTACGTCTGTAAAGATTTCTGATACTGATGCCGAGAAGAATTGTTGGTAGACCTGATAAATTATTCTGAGACAAAGACCTTTAAACTCAAGCTTCCATCGATAACGGCGATAACCTGTCATGAAGTCATAGTCATTACATTGTATCGTAAGATTACACAGAAATCGTTACTACAATGTGAACTATGTAGAAGCGGGAAGTCTGGTAGGTACGTATCGTCGGGTAGTTAAGGATTACCTATGTAGATGTGCGGCTTATACAAAGGCACAATGATAACTCCTTAGAACGGCGGCAAATGAAAAAGTCAGTCTGGGACATAGGAGGCGTGTCATATACGTAAAGACATGTAACCTATAGGATGTGAAAGGAACGAGACCCAGCGTGCGTAACTGACTAGCAGTTGCATTTGGGAGCGTCAAGCTTCTCATCAACGATTCATTCGTCAAAGTCTGTCAGGCAAAGGTCACCAGGAGACATCGGGGCCATTCGGGCCTGCAAGCGCTAGCGTTAATCAGCAATCAGGACAGTGGTCTGGCCACGGTCGTGAGTGAAAGGCGCGGGAGCAAGTAGGCTAGAGTGGGGAGTATGTGTCACGGAGAGGCGGGCGCGTGAGGACTAGGAGTCGAAGGGTTATCCGTGATCCAAAAGGTTTGTAGTCGTTCGTTTCAGAGTCCACCATCGCTGTACCAGCTGTATCTTCCTCGGCCGACATCCTCTAAGGCTGTCATCAATGCACTTGAATAGACATGCGTATGTCTGCAATGACGATGGCCAAGAAGAGAAGAACGGAAGATGGAAGCTCATATAGAAAAGAGTGGGACCGGTAGAAGAGGAGATTTGAGGAGGGGGTCGTCAACGGTGATAAGGCGCCTAACATGTGGTTGAAAAGGAAAAGTCGTAGGAAAAATAAACGGGGTGGGACAATAGATGGTACAGAATAAATCCGATAGCAATAAAAATGATGACGTGATTGGATGAGTGGCGATCTTACTCCGTCGCCGGCGGAGCACTCGGGTCCAGATTGGCATTGATCCGGGTCTGCATGTAGGTAGATGAGGAGTTGAGGAAGGAAGGAGAGAGCGATGCCAGTGTGTCGGCACACGCGAGGTACGGTACCACAATTAAGTGGTCGTCTCCTCAAGCGTGTTGATGAGATGTATCGGAATGGGACGCAAATAGGACAAAGCGACAGAACAAAAAAAAGGAGTGTGCGGCAAGATGGTACCGAAAGACAGGCGAGGCACATATCTACACTCGTTAAGAGGAGACTTGCGCCTCAAGCACTATCGTCGGTCTTGCGTCGTTGTCGTGTCCAGGGGTTGCATCAACCAAAAACCGTGTGCCCATCGTCGTCGTCATCAGACTTCCTCGTTAATCCTCCGTGCCAGTGCTTGCTGCGCATTGAGATGACCCCAGGTCAGAATCTCGCGCAGTCAGGCAGTACCAAAGGATTGTGCGGCGCGGCAGCAAAATACAGTCTGCAGGACCATGTATGGATAGCGTCACTGACGCAGGAGCCAAAGAGTAGGTCCGTCGGGGAAAAAGAGCGAGAACGTCATGGGATAGATGTTGAATGCGTAATAGATAGCAATGCGAGTAGTCGTAGTCCATGTCATAAAGAAAACAGATGTCACCTAGCCAGGCGGGGGTTTTTCGCGAGAAGCGGTTAGAACACACCAGCAGGGGCAGCATGCCTCGCCGTGCTGAGCATAAGAGCCTCGTTCACACTGCGAAGGCGATGGACCTCCTGTTCCGCAGCCTTGAGTTGAATTTCCAGCCGAGCCTTCACGTTTTCGAGCTGCTTGATGTGGTTGGTAGCTAAGGGGGAAGATATTATAAGCATGGTCTGCGATACGGATAATATTAGCTTACCGCGATCGAGCAACGAAACCTTGCTTGACTTTTGATTCGACGCAGGGAGAGTCTCCTTGAGGCGTGCGTAGCCATCACGAAGTTCATCCCGGCGGCGCTGCTCGGACTCGATGCGCTGTTTGCGAATGGTCTCGCGACGACTGGACAATAACTCTTAGATTGGCGATCTCGTTCTAGAAATAGAAAAACTTACGAGTCATTTCCACTTGCCTGAGGGGGCATGAACTCTTCGTCCTCTTCATCGCTGTCTTCCCTGCTCAACTTCCTCTTGTGTTGGGCCCGAATTGCAGGGCGCACACTAGACTGCGCAATCGGGTTGAAGCGATGCGATCGGGGAACGGTGGCCGCATAGGAGACGTTAGCAGGAGAGCCGCCGATGGTGCCGGCACGACTGCGCCTTCCAGAGGGCATGCCATCCGAAGAGAGCTCACCGGCGCTCAGCTGATAGGTGAGCGAAGGGGGAGAGACGCTCTGCCCGTCGTCGGGCGTATAAGGGCGAGCGGGAGACGGCGAGTAGGTGTACTCAGTTGCGGTAGGCAGGTTGAGAGTGG
This sequence comes from Termitomyces sp. T69sscA, assembly GCA_017657225.1. Lineage (NCBI taxonomy): Eukaryota > Fungi > Basidiomycota > Agaricomycetes > Agaricales > Lyophyllaceae > Termitomyces > Termitomyces sp. T69sscA. The sequence goes on along the minus strand of JAGGAQ010006018.1, from coordinate 33,453 downwards.
CGAAACTCAGAGGCGATTCCGTAGGCACTGCATTCGACCATCAGTAATACAAGCACGGTACTTGCGACGGTACTCACGACCAACAGAAATACCGTAGGCTGGTGATTGAGGAAACGGAGTCAGGCCATAGTCCATGCTACTCTCAAGATAGCTGGCGAGTTGGTCTTCTGGATACAGGGGCTTGTTGTGGTCGAAGTCCATGGTGAAAGCGGTAGTGGCCATTGAAGATGTATGTGTAAAGCGTAGTGAATAGCGGATGGCAATGGGGTAGACCTAAATAGGCCAACAGACAAAAACGACATTGTTAGTACAAGGATCATTGTAGTGGATTGATGCTTACTATCAAAAACAACAAGAAGACCAGGGAAGATGGCAACTGATATGAAAGGACGGCGGAGGGGAAGGAACAAGAAAAGAGAAGGGGGGAAGTGGGAGAGACGTTGCAAGAGAGGAAGCCTACATATATACGGAGAACTGATCAGTGGCGGGCCATATCAGGCGGGGATCTGCCTCGAGGCAGGCCAGACTGACATCGGTAATATTATGGGACTCCTTCTTCACACACAGATCCTGCATTAGGTCGCTCTACTTCCACTATTGCCAATGCAATCACACATTCAAGTATTTCCACCAAGTACCGTTCATGAACTCATCATCTCTCCCGGCTATTCCAGCTCTTTCCCTAAATCCCGATTCCTCGGCTTGACGATGCCATCATTTACATCGACCATTGTAGTGGAAAGCTAGTCCTGTGCCGGTACCTGCCACCTCCATTAGGCAGTTACCATGATCCGGTTTCTGAGGGGGTCAGAGGGCAGTGAGTTGAGTGATATTGTCCTTGAACCGGGTGGACATCGAAAACCACACTGACAATTCTGGAAAATCTCCGGTATTTGGATAAGACTTTACCGGAATATGTGTGTAACAGTATTAGCACTCTGTGCCTGCCGTTACAAGAAGTTTGTCTCCCATGGCATTCCTACTTCTCTGGTCAGCGATGCAACGTTTTTTTCATTTCCTGCTTCATCAAATAGATGTATTCTTTTTCTTCCGCTCGATCAAACAAAGCTCAGAAGCTTGAGACGCGCAGCACAGTAAATGATACATCCATATGGTACATTCAAACTTATTGATCAAGTGCCTGGTATTACCGATGCAGGAGCTCCTAAGAGGACCAAGTCGCACCAGACAGATGCGTAATCCTTTCAAATAGAACGACATGACGTATATGTATTGAACGACATTCTTCAAGAAACTGGCATCACATGAACAACAATACATCCCTCGCCAACATAAAGACCATTTGGGATTATCGATGACCAGTCGTGAGAGTCCAAACTTTCGTTTAAGGGTATCATTGAAGTGTCCGTAACTGTCGAAGGAGGCTCCCGAAAAAAAGGACAAGAAAAGACCTTGTCCGATATCGGAAGAAAAAAAAGCACGGAGCCATCAAGCCTTGTAATAGTACCCTAGAGATTTCAAGGGAAGTCTTCATATCTGAAAAATGGTAAGAAGTCCCACCTCCATGGAAAGGTCCTTGCATATTTGAGAACTGCCAGGCCAAAAAGAACATGTAAAACTGGTCAGGTGGGTTATCAATCAGAAAAATAAGAAGGGCAGAATGTCCAAATTGAACGTAGTAGACGTAGCTATCGACAAGAAGCGAAACGATAAACACAATATTCAGACTGGGAAAACCTTCCACGCAGAAGGCCTTGGGAAAAGACCCCGAAGCAATGGTATCTCAGTCTCAGCAGTCCAGACTTGGCCTCCATTGTTACACCGTCATTAAACGTGGAAATAGACTGCGTGCAGGAAGCGACATTAAAGATAAGGACTCTACCTTGTAACTTACACTCGCTGGAACTTTATAATCATAATAATCGCACGTACAGCTGCAGTCACGATTGCGAGCGGACAGGTAAACTTTGACCCCTCGGATCCAATTATACGATCGTTGTAAGAGGCAAGAGGCTTCAATCATTAACGACCTAATTGGCATTCGAGGGAGAGAGTGAAACCAACGTTAGAAGTTGTAATCATTGAAATGACCGTGAAGACTCTATTTACCATACCTATGTAACCGTAGGTTTGCCTGGTTATTGTTCAGTTTCAGTGTCGCTGATACAATAAAGACAACTTAGTTACCAGATAATGGTAGATCGAGTATGTATAGGCAGATACGACGACCCACGTCGTAGTCTCTAAAGCTACGTACGTGCATGAGTATAATTGCAGGCAACCTAGATAATGGGAGAAAATCGTACAGCAACCAGGACAACCGAGCAGCTTGAATCGCACCAGCCCGTTACAGGAGCGATCAGAAACCCGATAAGAATCACCGTACACGCAAGGGTAAAACTAGAAGAAAGCAACCACCCTGAAGCGCGGACCGGATCCGCTCAGCAGACACATTGTGGGTCGAACCTCAGCTCAAGGGAGTACTTGCCACATTGCAAAGTGTATCGGTGAGAGGTGGCGCAGATAAAGGAGTGTAATCGGGCTACGAGGTGTACGGCCGATTGAAAGTATACGAGTCATTGAATATCGTCACGCCGGTCGAGACCACCTATGCAGCTCTCCCTTGCATTGGGTACCGAGAAAAAGACTAGCACCGGAATTGTAGTTTGTGACCCATCATGTGGTGGCCGTGACTGCTGTCAATACAGTCACGGTGACTCATGGTCAGTTTTTCACTCTAACTCCCCTACTTACCACTCCAGCGATGAACACATATTATGTCCGTGGCTGCCCAACTCTGTAGGCGTGGTCGATAGAGAAACCCGCTGTCTCCGCAGTTATTTTGCAGTCTCACAAATCATCCTTCTTGGTCTTTTCTCGGATATCCATGGCCTCCTTCGCAGCGACCTGATGGGGAAGCCTATGACAAGCTGTTTCATCATCTCCTATCTAGAAAGGCTTCACGACATGACATACCGTCTGTGAGATGTACTTTCCTTTCTGCTTAGCCGAGCCGATCAGGAGTTATTCTAGTCTTCTCAGATTTTACACTTGTGCTTCTAGCCTATATACCTCTCTGGGAATGTGGGAATGGACCCCACGGCACCATCTTTTTTCAATCGAATGGTCATATGCGGTTGTTTGTTTTCGGTTGATCTGTGTCTCCACTGATCTTCTCCTGACCTGTCCGATATTCCGACACAAGGAGTTTCTCGATATGACCAGTTCACACCACCAAAGCTTATCATTCCATGGCTGCCCTGATATCTGTCGATCACTTCAAGACGATTGGGTCGACTTTCCCATTAAGAGATGTCTTCCGAAAATGACTTTCAGTTACACGATCAACCATAGGCGGTGCACACCTAAGAACCGTAAAGAGTCCGCAGGGGACCTTCGCAAGGCCGCCGTAAAAATGCTTCCGCTTCAGCGGCGACTGACAAGGTCGATGTTTCCGCGGTTTAAGAATGATACCAATTTCTCCAGCCTCAGGAAAAACGCTTTCTTGGCAGGCTTTATTGTCCATCTGCGCTGAAAACGCAAGGCCGGGGTCTCAGCTCTGTCATTTGTACTCAGTCCCAGATGCACTGTGTATGAACAAAGTGGTCTAGATTCTTCCAAACTTTGATCAGCCGATTTCCATGTAGAAGCCATGAGGTTTACCTATTCTAAGCTCGATTGTGAAGTTTGTGTGTCATCATACACTCCTGCGTCTTTGAAGTCATCAAATGTCTCACCAGACGTCTCGCTGGTCCTAATTCGAATGGTTTCTGGTTCGGATATGCCCCTGACATTTCAATGAATTCGCATCTATCTATCTCGTCGATTGAAATTCCAGCTGTGATGCTCGATTATCCAGTGAAACGTAAGCTTTGTGATACGCCCAACCTATCATCGAACGTCTCCTGTCATGATTTCATGGGGAACATGTGTTTCCCAGGTTAGGTGACTTGCATTCTGTTTAGCATTGGAAACGAAACCCTGCTAAGCGATTGACCTGTATGTCGACAACGTGTTTTGAAAACACGTGTACGTACTCCATCGATTACAATGCGTTATCCCTTTGGCCATCTGAAATATCCTGACATGCTAATGCTATCGCTAGACTACACATCTTCAACTTGGACAAAGAAGATGCAATATTAATGCTTAAATAACTTACAAAGACTATGATTTTGAGGTTGAACTCTTGCATCTATGAAAGATAGACATATATATTGCAAACGTATTGAGAGTCTAAACACTAACTATACTACAAATGGTCAAAACATGGCCCGAGGGAAGTTCAACCATGCGGCCCGTCAAACCCAAATTTCATCAATTGCACCCTCTGTGTGAGGTACACACTAAACCTGTCCCTCTTCTTCAAGAAGAGGCGATCCCGGTCGACTTGAATCCAAAAAGTGAGAGGAGAGTGAGTAGAAGGGATGCTCGTCTGGATCCAGCACGGCGTACATCGTCAGTTCAAGTTATCTGCGTTTTGGGGCATCGTTTTTCCCCGATGAGCAAAGTCATTAATAGAGTTATGTTCGTCAAGAATCGTTGATAAGGTCATGATCTCCATCGATGGAGACATCCTGGTTCGTTTTCGAGTTCTGTGAAGGTAAGGAGCAACCGATCCGTGATCTGTGACATCCGAGAGGAAATGGTGTGTCCAGAAAATCCGAAGGAGATAGATCAACTCCGTCAACAAAGAACGCGATGTTTTGTGCAGGAAGAAAACGTGGCCTTGAGAGCCTTTGAAATGTTTGTGATAGAAGAGAAAAAAACAGTTTGTAATGTATTCGCCTGGAATCTGGGTTCTTCAAAAATACTGGGACGGAAAAGTCATCGATCAACGAGGCTAACATGTGATCCGTATGATGTTGGACACTGCCCTCGGTTCAATATGTCTCCGTGCACCATCCTGCAGCATCAAGCCACAGGATCGTCTGCTCACAAGTGGCAATAGAAGAAGGTGGGGAAAAGCAGGTACGATGGCGCGCGGCGCTATCCGGCTGATCCCAAGAATGCTTGTATTCGGTTAAGCGCCATCGATAAAAAAATTCCAAATTCCTGCCCAAACTCGAGAGATTGGACGACAAATATGACGTAGCAGAAGGAAAGGTGAGGAACAATGAACCTCGAAACGCAAGCCCAGAAAATAATGAAGCAGAAGACACGAGGAAAGAGTGCACTAAAATGATCAATAGCCGTTTTCAGATGGAGAAGGGCTAGACGCCTCTGATTGGGAATCGCGTCCTCGGCTCGTTTTGTTTGACGCTGCTTTGTAGCCCTCAGGTGCTGGTGACAGAGGCTTACTGTCAAACATGCTTGGTGACGGCGTCTGGGCTGACCCGAGGGATATTTTCTCGTTTATTCCACGAAGCCTTGTCATTTCTGAGTCGAGCTCGTTCAAACGGGCCTGGAGCTCCCGATTAATCTTTTCCAAGGCGATGATATGATTAGTGGCTAAGAATACACTGGTTAGAGGTTGTGAGCCTTGATAGATGATGGTAACAAACCTCGTTCTAACAGAGAAACTTTGGAACTCTTTTGATTGGAGACGGGCAGCACATCCTTCAGTTTCGCGTAACCATCTCTGAGCTCATCGCGACGCCGTTGTTCTGCTTCAATTCTTTGCCTACGGGTAGCTTCCTTGCGCGTGTTGGCCAGGTTTTCAACGTAAGAAGCACCCATATCGTTATCGTCGTCTGAATCCCGTGAACGACTGCGTCTGCGTCCAGATGAACTGGTTGGTGAGGGAGTGGGGTTGTATCGAACGGTACGATGTACAAGACTGTTTGCTCGTGAGGGCACAGGGGAGTTGGCGCAGCTGCTGTTGGAGTGGTAGTGGATTCCGTCCGCCGATGTGTCTGATCCGGAAAGAGGGGGAGACAAAGGGTCGTACATATCAGGGGATTGCGGAGGGGGTGAAGTAGAAAGAGGAAGGGTGCCATGAGGCGGTGAAGACGTGCCATACACGGGGTTTGTATATTGATGGGGTGCAATGAGTGAAAGGTTGTGGTACTGCATCTGGCCCTGGTGCTGGTGTTGGAGCTCGAGTTGGTTGCCTAGTGAAATGAAAAGAGATTATCAGATGGACACGGGTTTCGACCAGACGGTACCCACGCGTTGTGTTCACTTGATAGTTTGAGATTTGCTGGGTCCCATAGCCGACGGTGAACGAAGGATCCTGTTCTCCGTAGAAGTAACTGGTGGTGTTCATGGCAGGATGATCGTCTGGGATATGTTGCTGATGGTCCATGAAACAAGTGGAGGCTGCCGTGCTGGGTCGTGGGTGGTCGTTTGCAGTGATTCGTGACTTGCAGGGATCGTTCAATGTTCCGAGGTCGTGAAGGAGAAAAGAATAGAAGAACTCGGGAAAAAAAAGGCAAGAAACAATGGCACTGTTGCCAACAATGAGATGGGGAGAGAAGAAGAAGAACCAGAAAACTGCGCCACCAACCCTTGTTTGGCTACCAATTCTTCACTTTGTACACGATGCACAATGGCTCTCTGGACTGACTCCAAAAAAGACATCCACGTTTATCCCATGTTCTTGGCTTTATCGGTCCAGTTCGGGCACCCGGTAACGGCCCGTTCACTGTCGTTGATAGAACATATTTTTCTGTAATTCACACACAATTTACCATACTTAGTCAGAGTGCCATAATTGTGCGGAGAAGGGTATATTGCGATTCCGCAGCACTTGCGAAACCTTGCATGTACCTACAGTCAGGACAAGCATGTTACAAGGACTAAATAACAGGAAGCTAATGTCAACCTTGACAATTCAGCCAATCCCTCAATACGTTACGTCTTGTATTGATCCAGGTCTTACAGTCTTTTTGGTACAAACGCGACCAGTAGCCGTAAGTTCTTTCCACCTTTACAATTTAAAATTGAACTCAGACATGAATGCACGATACATCCCTGGTGGATAAAGTCACCAACACAAGTCCAGGAACATCTTGAGGTGTTGAGTGGGCTTGACGAGTATGAATGAAGCAAGATCGACCCCCGGACTCGGACCTCAATTCGGTCTGTTCCAGTACAGACACAAGAATACCCACTCAACACGTGGCTTTGATTTATGTTAGTCCAGAAGGAAAATCATTGCGAGGAAGGTCAAGCACCGTGCAGTATCGAGAATCGATCGATGCTGCAAGATGACGTCGCGACACGTACCAGCGAGACGGCATTCAAGGGTAAAATACATAACATTCATCAGCCACATGTACAGAGATGGTCAGTATTCGAGGGATGTAGGCGCGTTGAACACTTGTCAAAAAGTTGAACATTGAACTGCCCGCCAATTCTTTTGACAGATTTAATGGATGCTTCCTAATCAGGCACCAAACTCTCACTCACACAATCAACAACTTGAGGATCGTTGTGGGTGCAAGCCCGGGCTGTTTTCACTGACGTTGTCTGCGATTTCCGCTAATCGATTTTTCGGTCGTACTCACATCCTACCCTACGCAACTAATTTCGTTTTGACATGCGCACTGTAACTTTTTAAACCTGGTGCGCTCTCTAATTGACAGCTGTTTTCAAATTTCAGAGTGTATTTATGCAATCGTCCTAGCACGGCCTATCATATTGACTCCACCGCCCTCGGACAGCAACTTTCCGTGCTTTCTAGTCCCTTTGGGACCATTCTGATTCTATCAACATCATGACATCCTGCGCTCACGCTGCTGACACCAATGCCGACCCCTCAACCGTCAATTCAACTTGTCTACCATCAACACCTTCAGTAGTGACTGCAATATCACCAACATGGGCTCCGCCAAAATCACCTTTGTCACCTCACCGTCTCGCGAAACTCGCAAACGCACTTGGAGTGTCTACGCCCTTGCCTGCGACTCACCAATCTATGCCTTTCCTGTCTCGTTCGTTTTTGGAACCGCCCACTACGTCTGAGGCATTCCGACGATCACCCACGCCATGTAATGTTTGTTCGTACGCACCAACAGTTTCGAAATACCTTCTTCATGTTATTCCGCCTATGTATCTTTCTCACGATACTAACGCTACGGATATGACTCCCCCTCCTGCCAGCGCATCAGGATATCACACCCAATTTCGAAGGGGAATCTTAGTCCCTGTTCATTCAAACCTGCAATCTCAATTAAACGCGATTGCAAAGGAATATGCTCTTCCGAGTACCGCTGGTATGATCCTCTACCTTGTGTCCTCGGCCAAGGATGCCCAGTCTAGCGTAACGCCTTCCGATGATTTACACGAACCCGGTCCGCGACTATCAGAAGATATTTGGAAGCGCTTATGGACCCGTGTGCTAGCATCAGAACAACGGGATGACGTTTTTATGCCTCTTCCGTCGAGGAGCCCTCTCGGGATGTCTCTAGGAACACAATCAACCCCTTATCTCCCCCAGGAATCGAGTCAACAACCACTTCGTCCTTTCTTGTCCTCTGGTTCGGTAACTCCGCCAAATTTTCCGTCTCCTGCATCTCCTACGACTCCATCAACAGTTTCCGATCTCCGTTCAAATACTAGATCTTCTCCCCCATCTGATTTTTCAGCGACTGATTCAGAGACTCGAGCAACTTCGTTGGGTGCTCCATCAATCATCAAAGACCACGACACCCATACGAGCTCGCTGGACCTCCCAGGATTGGCATCTCCATCCATTATCCCTATCCTTGCTAAAGTCGAATTCGATATTGACTTGAGAAAAGCAACATGGTATGAGCCATGGCTCCGCAGCCGAAGGTTGAACCATGCTAAACGCGCGGAGAGTCGTAATGGGAGACAAGCAATTCAAGGAGACACCGAGGACCCTCATGACGAACATCCTAGGCATATAGGTCTTCTCACCGGGAACAAGGCAGCTCAGAGTACTATTTCTTTGGCTCTGCCTTCAGCAGAAGAAGACTTGACGACGGAAGACGCTACAGTGCAAGTTCCTGCACCGACTTTGGAAGGGTATCAGCAACTGGATGAACAAGAAGAGGATCGTGAGGAGAATGGTGGCTGGTCGGATGATTCTGCCGATGACGAGTTCGAGTCTACGGCACGTGTCGCTACTCTGACACTCGCGAATCATAAAGATGCTCTTGCAGATGTTTTCGGTACAGATGCAGAGACATGGGCTGAAATGAGGAGTTCCTCCCCCCGCAAGTCGAACCGCCTGACCAATCCCAATATCGTTGATCTAGCCCTTGACGCTGCAGACCTCACTGCATTGCCTAGTCCTACCGAGTCCGAATTTGAAAAACTCGGAAATGAGGATGACGAAGTTCAGGCGTTGCTGGACCAAATGGCGCGGCCAACCTTGTCTGTTTCTATACCGACGTCACCCAGTGAGACGCCGTCGTCTTCGCCAATCACAGGCAACAAAAAGCATGTACCTCCGCCGCTCACCCTTGTCGCCAACCCACCAGCTAATGACCTGACCATACCCATTGGATCCACCCCTTCCAGCGCCAGTAGTTCTGGCTTGGCATATTTACATGACGACGAGGAGCTAACTGAAGAGAATCAAGAGGGAGATTACGAAAAGGACTATACAAGAGTTAAGAGCCCTGCAGAGTCATTGAAGAGGGAAGGTGCAGTGTTTGATGATATTCACCTTGGTTTGGACCTCGCAGAGGATGTGAGTGACGTTTTTTTATCATTTTTGACATTCGTTTTAAATTGGTCTCTGAGCAGTATGACGAGAGTGACCCGAATGATAGACGCCACAGCCAATTTCTCATGATGGCTCAACTTGATGAGATTGAACGGACTATAGCCCAGCTATCGCCCCGTATCTTACAGGATGATTTAGCAGATGAGCAACGGAAATATCTGCCCCTGTCGCCGACTACATCGATGACACCATCGCCACGCAAGCTGAACGAGGACTCTTATCCTCCTTCTCCTATGCTCCCTCAGCATTTGGAGGTTCCGTACGTATCACGCCAATTCAGGTTCTTATCTGATTTGACGAGATATCTCATAGTGATTCGCCTATACACGATCCCAAAGCAACCTGGCCATCGATGCCTGTTGCCTTAACTCAGAATGTGTCATCACCTCACCAAGATGATGTTCCACCATCTCCCCCTTCCCTAGCTGTTAATGGTGTCACGACTTCTGCGCCTAAATCATTTATATCAAACTCCTCCGGCAAGTTGTCGGAAGAGAGTGAATCACGGAAGCTTGAACTTGAGGAGCAACAGAGTTATCATCGACGCCCCGTTCCCCCGAAGCCGTTGATCGATGCCAATTCTGACCCTATCATTCCCTTGTCGCCCGATCCGTTCGGGAGGTTTGCGTCAACTCCACCTCCACCCCCTGGAGAACAACCGAGTTCTGTGTATTGGGAGAAAGATGCCATGCCAGATATCTCAAATATCTCCGCAGTAGATATCCCTCCCCCCATTGATAGTCCTGATGGTAGGAAACGGAGCAACTCTTCGGCTACCAGTCGTTTTTCCGCTGACTCAATCACGGGCATTGAGGCGAACTCGAAGCTAAATCGGTCCACACTGATGAGCGTCAATACGATAAAAAAGCTGTGGAGGAAAAATACGAAGAATCCTTCATCTAAGCTTCCACCGATCCCATCCGGTTCTCCAACTACTGCTGTGCCTCCTGTGCCTGTACCAAGCAAGTCAGATGAACCTCCAAAGGATCTCAGAACCGCAAGACTTTCACCACAACTTCCATCTCGTCCGTCGCAAGGTATGCCGCCACCACCTGTACCCAAGGCCCCGCCGCCACAGCACCTAGTGCCAGTTATGCCTCAACGTCTCAGGACAGTCTCCCATTCTCAGTCATTGTCTGAACCATCACAATTACCCAAGCCGCCACCCCAAGAATCGGCACCGCCAGTTCCTCCGAAATCACAGTCTCCGATGCCTTATTCCCAACACCTGCCATACCCTTCCTCCAAACAACGACCTCCTACACCTTATTCTTTGCAACAGTCTCAAGATTATGTGCCTTCTCATCAGCAAGTGACGATACCCCAGCAATCATCTGTTCGACCTCTTTTTAATGGCATGAGTACGAACCCGCAACCTATCGTGGTCACCAAAATGCGTCCAGGAAGGAGTAACTCTTCACTAGATCATTTTAAATTTGATCAGGAAACTCCATACCCTATAACTACGCGCCGACCACGGGCGAACAGTCGACCACCATCACCTCCTATTCCCTCGCCTAGTCTTCAACCAGTCTATTCTTCCCCTCCCACACCGACGTTGGCGAACGGAAACCTCTCAATCACGGCGCCTGCGCCGTTACAAGAGAAGCCGTCTGTTCGAAAATCAATCTTGAAAAGTCGAAAATCTTCTTCAATATCATCCATTGTGTCCATTCAACCAATGGGTGCACCTGAATTGCGGACAAGTACTGAGCAATTGAATGCCAAAGGAGTCCGTCCTCGGCGTCCCAGCATTATCAACGTGGGCTTATCGCGACAATCAGTGACTTCTTCATCACCAGATATTCCACCAAGCCCACAGATTCCACAGCAATTCATTAACGATAAACGACACTCAATACGATCCAAGCTCACGAACTCATCTATCGATTCGTCACACTCCGTACCGCAACTGAGCAGTAAATTGAGTGGTGGGTCAAATTCCCGGCGGTCCATGGCATCGTCTCGCTCCTCGCAGGAGAGTCGCCCTAGTTTTGACACGTCACAGTTCGAAATGGTGTCACCTAAGATGAATCCGGCAGTGTACTATCATAGGCTCAATCATTCGATGGATAGCTCAACGGAGGGCCGCTAGAGATTCACGACTTCACGAAGGCTTTATTTTTCTGCCTCCGTCGTTTCCCTTCTTCGTATTTTGTAACCTGCACACATAACTGTTAATTTGTAATCTTATTCGTTTTCCAAATGAAGATGCTGATTTGAACGTCGAGATGCTCAACTTGTTGGAAACAGATTTGACTTCCTTTGTAGCGATTCAGGCTCATTCCTGCATGGATCTGCACAGCATTATTTTCATCAGGATTTGTCATGCAACCTAACCCGGTACAACACAACGCGCATAGGTTTTTTTTACAGATGAATGAATATAGAATCGAACAAAGTGCCCGCACTTGACAGCCGGAACTTGCAGCGAACGAAGGGTATACAAAAAGTCAACTTCGGGAGGGGAGTTAATGACCGAACAATCTGAAGACAAGATAGAGGAAAGATCCCATGAAACGAATAGCAGATAGTCCAGCACTGACAGGATGTACAACGTCAGTCGTGATACCAGGGAACAACACATGGGAATAACGTACAATGCCCAGAACAAGAATGTCAAGTAAGGGTTGAAGGCAGTGCCATTGGCAGCTTCGACATGTTTGGCGGCCCAATCAGCAAACGCGGTTGAACTGAATACAAGGACCATGATCCTAGCCCTGAGGTGAGTATAATATTGGCGGTGATATGACGGGTGACACTTACATATTTGAACCAACCCAAGCAAGCACGACATTTGTCCTACTGTTCCGGTCATGATCAGCTTGCTTAGTGGCAGCATCACGGGTCTCCTTTTCGGGGGGAGGCTTGATCTTGAGCGAATTACGCGCGGCGACCCATAGTTGATCCACGTCTTCACGCGCAGTAGGGAGCTCAACTTCCAGCATTTCTTTCCCATCCTCATTCTTGACTTTCTTTGCGCCTCCGAGATCTTTTGAAGCGCCATTGTCTCCCTTGGTTCCCCAGGTGACATCGTGCAAGTTGCACATGGCGTACATCATCAAGATGTTAACGTAGGAGGGAAGCAAGAACATATACTGCACGAAACTTGTGAACATGTGCCAGGGTTCAAAGTGCATGAATGAGCTGATGAAATAGAGGCCATAGGTAGCGAGAAGAGCAATCACAATATCCTGAAGGGTTTTGCTTTGCTGAATGAGTCTGGCAAGAAGAGCTCAAAAATGAGCGGCGTTAATCAGGGCACGCAAGGAAGGACGTACCCTCCGATATTCTTCCATCCCTCCGCATTATGAGGCACCGCAAGGTAAACAGTGTATCCTGCACACCATATTGTGATGATGTTACATATACCGAATAGGATGATGGCTGTAAGGTATGACCATCTAGAACCCTAGTGTGCATTCAGAGGACGTACTCTTGCTGTAGTGATAATCTTACCTGAGGTCGATTTCCGAGAGAACAAACAAGAACAACGAAAAGGAGACAGATATACAGGCCCCGAAAGATGTCAAACACATATGCTCCAGCGCTGTTACTGAGGAAATTGAATGCATTTTTAGGTCCAGGTTGTGTTGCCGAGTTTACAAGCTGTAGAGATGACGTTTCACTGGTCATTAAACAAGGAAAACTCATAAACACTTACGAAGAAAAAGGCTAAGTAGAAATTGGCGAGCGACGTCCATGTAAATAGAAGTTGGATGGCATTGTAGATGAATTCAATCTGACGGGAATTTCAGTACCGTCAATTGAAACAACAGATAGAAGATCAGACCTGGAGAACGATCTTGCGGAAGAAATTTTGTCCGGATGTCCAAATTTTGAAGAAGAATACCGTTGCGTGAATAGATGCGAACAAAGAGCCGTTCAGCCATCTCCGACGCTGGGAAATGAACTCGGGTACCTGTGGTTGAATCCAAAGTTCACGACAGAAAGTCGGACATGAAAAGGCAGCGTACTGTGGCAGGGACGTCAGTGGCCGCTTTGGCGCTTTTGACATATTTCAAACTGAAGACGAGTGACATCAGGTGGAGGAAATCACAAGTTTCAGAAGGATATACACACGTCCAATTCTCCTTCTTTTTTGTGACAATCTCAAAACACAAAATACGATCTTCCGCGAGATACATGTTTCTCTAGTAGTTTCATATTTGTGAAACGACAATGAGTTGGAATAGTTGTACGACCTACCTCTGCATTGCGATGAATCAACCAGATTAAGATCTTATATGTCCAAAGATGAAGATAACCTACCAAAGATACTAGCACCGCTAGATCCGCCGTGCATAGTCTCGCCCTTGAAGTAAGAAGCAAGAGGGCCCTTCCCATTCGGTCCATTCAATAAAGCTTTGTACCTGTAAGCACTAAAAGCACCGGGAAGCACACTGATGTAACCGAACACGCTCTGTAAATTGAGGCCGAGGTGATGTACGCATTCCAAACCTAATTAAGATTTACTAACCTCCAGAGGTTTGTCGAGGATGTTTGACATTTTATACTGGCAATAACGTCAGGAGCTATAGCTGTAACGTTTACAATAAGGCTACCTCAAAGTTCTGAGACGCAGCCAGTGGATTAGTAAGGAGAAGGCTGCAGCCTCTGCCCGTGTCGACACAAATCCTATTGGCGAAGCTCAGCAACACGCAAGATGGGCAAGGTACAATAATACTCACTCGCCGCAGGCTCCACCAACGCCAGGATGCTTGTCAAAACCTGCGAATTGTGAAGATTTAGACAAACAAAGGGAGCGAAGAAAAAAGCTGACATTCCATAGTTCGTAAATCGAAGTACCGGTTGGCTTCGTACCCACATCCAACAGAACACAAACTATATGAGATGGATAAGTATCATGCTCAATGACACGCCGAAAATACGCACCATTGGGTTTGATGAGAGGACCAAAAGCGTTGAAGAACCAACGATGACTGTTAAGCTTCTTCTTGTTTTGCTCCTTAAGGCAGAACAAGATTTGAACGGGGCAAGACCCTTGCCCAACTTCACCTGTATCAGTCATAATGACACTGGACGTGTATCTGAAAGTCGATGGCGTTAGATCGAGGTCAAGTTGATGAGATGAGGATACCGACTCGAAGATATGAGCCGTCACATCTTTGCCGCCAACAGAGTCTTTAGCGATACCGTCTTGGTAACAGCCCATCTATCACGATACAGATGCAGAAATCAGAGAACCGATGGGTCGACGTAGAAGTTTGCTCACGAGACTGAGGACTTGAAGTGTTCGCTTATTGATCTTGTTCCTACCATCCGAAACAACGCAAACAACGACTTTCTTCCAACCTTCTGGACCCCAGGTCTTCGACCTGGTCCTGCTGCACAGATGTGCTATGTTTTTGATGACACTACGAAGTTTTCATTGAGATCGGGGCTTCCGCAAAATGATTAAACTCACGCATTCATGGTCCGGACAAATAAGACCTCGTCCTCATTATACATAGTCATAACAATGAAGAGTTCCGTCTCGCGACCCATTAAGTATGGACGAAGGGTATGACGGGACGACATAAAGTCGTCTGGGTCGCAGGTAGCGGCGGTATACCTCATCTTGGACATTTCCTCAACATCCTGCTTGCCTGCAGGCACGATGTTGGAAGGCACTGGTACGTCGAGCACCAGATTTCCATGAACAAGTGCAACCTGTCGCACGGACCTCCGTCGCATCATCTTCTCCCGCATTACATTGTACCCACTGTCCATGCCATACATCCCTTGGTGTTGCGGAGGATAGTTCTGGGGCGACGGCATTGGGGGCATTGGGGGTGCTTCATACTTTTCGTATGAAGGCATGAGGTGTACCTGAGATCCCGCATGACTCTGGTATGATCTGGCGGACTTGCTATCCCAGTTCGCTTGTCCGTCATATGACTGCTCATGAGCCATTGGATAGTCATTTGCTGGGTACGAGTGACTAGCGTCGGTTTGTTGATAGTATGGGTCGTTCTGACGGTACGCCATGACAAGTACACTCCCAAGCGGTACAAAAGGAAAGTTGGTAGAGAATGGACGGCCTGATAGAGACTGCGGTGGCCTAGAGTGAGCGGATGGGTTGCCTAGGGCAAAAAATGGATGTCTTGGTAAAAGTGCAACGGAAGAAGAACGATATGATCACATTTATTTCCTACATGAGGAAACTCCTGATGATTTGCATATCAATACAGCAGCCGATCATGGACCCACGACCGTGTATCTAAGTAAGTTTTAGGTGCTCTTTCTTGACCACAGCATGTAATTACGAGGTCAAGGATTCAAAAATACTGTTGATTGTTCGCTATCATGTATCGAGGAGATTCAGGCTATTACCCACTCATGTGACATGGATGAACGTGTTATGCATGCACACGTACAGCACAAAACCATTCCTAAATCCTGAAATGACAATTCTCTGGAACGTACTTGGTTCAATTTGTTTCATTCTTGTAGAAATGAAATGAACCGCTTGGGTCCTTTCATGGACGCCATATCCTGATGCATGAAAGACCTTCAACAACGCCGTTGAATATTGTAGCTCTGAAGACAACCTGAACTCGCTCCTAAACTGCTACAATTATTACGGAGGATGCTCTTACAGACCCCGGAGAGGAAAGATAACACGATTAGCAGGGTGTGGGAGCATAGTCCGAACCATAGACTTTGTTGTAGGCCATGTATGATCCGACGAGGAGAGCGGAGAAAGGTTGCCGCGGGCGATATCGAAGGGCCACACAAATTGCGACACTGATAGTACAAGAACACATGGCCAGAAGAAAATCAAATCTTCCTGTCGGATTGGGTATCCGGCAGTTAAGCGCACACGCTTTGTGCTGTTTCGGAACTACGGAGCGACAGGCTCAAGGGCCAGGAGGGCAACAAGGACTGAATGATGCCTTGTCGGTATTCTAATAGGGCAATATGAGATGGAAGACTTTCTGATCATGGATGATGGCCAAGGCAGGAACAGGGGCGGGTAAGTGGAAGGTCAACCCAGCAACCCGAGTTGACAATGAAGGGCTCTGCAAGTGATTCATCGATGGAATTGAGACTCCGCTGCACAGCTTATTTGTTCTCTCTTGTGGTTGCTTCAGCCCACCACCTCGAAGCCCCTCAACTTTGTCCTCGCCCTCAGCATCCTCCTCGTCCTGTTATCCTTTCTCTGTGAGTGTTTCTGCTTCGTTTTTTGTCTTCAAAAGCAACGGCGGCGAGGTTACCGCTTAGTCACCTCACGACAAAGTCAACAAACAGGCGTGGCGTCTATCGAGTTTATGGTTCCTGTCGCTGGGCTTGATAACGGTTACCTTCCATACTGCCTGCCCTCTGTCACCCGTTGGGAGGTGGCCACGTTCTTTGTGTTCAACAGTGCCTGATCCACACGTTCTCCACCCCCTCAGCCCCTAGAAAACCCCGTTGCTCTTTTTCTCTTCTACACTTTCTCCCGTTCTTCACTAAACTCATCCGCCTTTTTCCATAGATCTCTCTCCATCAGTCTCATAGCATATGACAGACACGTCCTCTCATAGACTCGACCTTCGTGTCGGTGGCAAATATAGGTTGGGCAAGAAGATAGGTTCTGGCTCTTTTGGTGTGTCATCCACTCTCTCGTATTCCCTCTCATTCTCATGGATTGCTGTCCAGGTGACATCTACCTGGGAATCAACATAATCTCAGGCGAGGAAGTTGCTATCAAACTTGAATCTGTCAAAGCCAAACATCCTCAACTTGAGTATGAATCAAAGGTCTATAAGACCCTTGCCGGCGGTGTCGGCGTTCCTTTCGTTCGGTGGTTCGGCACCGAGTGCGATTACAACGCCATGGTCCTTGACCTTCTTGGACCTTCTCTCGAAGACTTATTCAATTTTTGCAACCGCAAGTTCAGCCTGAAGACAGTTCTCCTTCTTGCAGACCAATTAGTGAGTCATATTAGGCGGGTGGTGCTATATACAGAGCTGTGCATGGTTGACATCTGTCCAGATCTCCCGCATCGAATACATCCACTCTCGCAACTTCATCCACCGTGACATCAAACCCGACAATTTCTTGATGGGAATCGGCAAGCGTGGCAATCAAGTCAACGTTATTGATTTCGGTTTGGCGAAGAAGTTCCGTGACCCAAAGACCCACCTTCACATCCCCTATAGGGAGAACAAGAATTTGACCGGTACTGCTCGTTACACTTCGATTAATACCCACCTGGGTGTTGAGCAGGCCCGTCGCGATGACCTGGAGTCACTCGCTTACGTCTTGATGTACTTCCTCCGGGGTTCCCTTCCATGGCAGGGACTCAAGGCTGCTACAAAGAAGCAGAAGTATGACCGCATCATGGAAAAGAAGATGACCACCCCCACTGATTTACTTTGCCGTGGTTTCCCCAACGAGTTCGGCATCTTCCTGAACTACACCCGTGCTCTTCGCTTCGACGACAAACCGGACTATTCCTATCTACGAAAGCTATTCCGTGACCTTTTTGTTCGCGAGGGCTACCAGTACGACTACGTCTTTGACTGGAGCGTTCAGCGCAACGCCCAGGACGAGACGAAGCCTTCTGCCAGGCGCAAGGTCGTTCAAGAGGAGGAAGATCATCGTGCAAGCGACCGAATGTATGTGCATCGACATTCTTTTTACATCACTAATTCTCATGATATGTTTCCCAGGCTCCGCTCGCACACCCGTCAAGCTCAGCAGGCTACTCCTGGTCCTGTCAGTGGTCAACAACAGCGCGCTGGACGTGGCCGCGATGCAGATCTTTGGTAAACTAGCTCGACGGTCCTTTTCCCGGTTGTGCGCTTCAGGTGCGGTCCAGTAATGTGGTGTGGACGGTAGCTGCGGAGGTGTTTCGCTTGGTCTTAGGTGCTGTTTGATGTTCTCCCGTGGGGAAGCTGTACGCGCAGATAGCTGCGAAGATGTTGGGGAATGTGGCAAAGTCGGATATTGGTTGGGGCACGTCCGGTTCGCCGGTCCTCAATGACGCGTTCTCGGCTTCCACTCGTTATATTTCTACACCAACGTCGTGCGTCCAAGGCTAGTTTCTCCCAACCCATAAGCAACGTATTGTTGCTCTACACCATTACGATTACGACCCTCAATACAACAAGGCTTGCTTGTGCCCTCGATTCCTTCTTCATACGGACGCTGTTTTCTTTTCAAGTCATATTTACCTACTCCGTAACGTGAGAGGTGATTTGGCCGCCTCTATCCTTACCTCCCTTGTGATGTTACTGTGATTCTACGTTCCATTTCTGCGCCCGTAAATATCCCACTCTTATAGTGTGGATCCATCACCTTCCACCCATTCTCGAGATTCATGACTCTTATTTCCTTTTATAACGCCGTTCTTCTGAACCTACAATCCTTCCTTACCCACCCTCCCATCACTACACACATTCATCCTTCATTTCTCTTTACCTCGTTTATGTTGCCCTCTCATCCCCACCTCTTCCAGGATGCCTTACCATTGGAATCCCGTTGAGGGCGAGCGGAATGGGAGAGGGCGCTGCGTCTGATTTTGCGGCAATTTGGAGTGGTTTAGAAATTCACGACGGGTTTTGTCTACAGGTTCTTACGCGACACCTCTTTACGAGCACGATTTTATGAACCTTTACCCACTTTTCCACTTGAATAGTTGCTTGTCAGACGCGTCTATCGTTTCCATGCCGTCGTGTATACAATGAATGAAATAAATAACTGTGTTTGACCTAATACGTGTCTTGAAGATGAGCCAAACACAATGTTGGGAGGTGACCAAACAAACATTACACGTCCACAAAACCCCTGCAAGGCTGCATAGTGACGAAGCTCAATGGCTTCCTTTGCCATGGTCCTTCCCTCTAAGAAGGAGGAAGAGAGCGGCCTGAGCTCGTACTACAATAACAAGACTACCATCATCCAGGAGGCTCGCGTCTTCAATGAATCACCCATCAGCCCCCGCAAGTGCAGATTACTCCTTACGCGCATTGTGTATCTTCTTTGCGTGGGCGAGACTTTGACATCGCAGGAAGCCACTTCGCTGTTCTTTGGGACCACGAAACTCTTCCAACATAAAGATGTACGTCCTTACCCGATCTACAAAGTTCAGTATTAAATGATCCTGTTTCTAGAGCGCACTGCGCCAGGCCGTGTACATGGCTATCAAGGAACTTGCGGAGTCAGCAGAGGATGTTATCATGGTTACCAGCAGTATCATGAAGGATATGCAGCCCAATTCTGAAGTCATTTACCGTTCGAATGCTATTCGAGCCCTCAGCCGTATTATCGATGTACGTAGCATCGTACTTGAATATTATATTAGGCTGATCCACAAAGTATTAGCCGTCAATGGCGCAAGGTATTGAGCGTTTCTTCAAGGCTGCTATCGTCGACCGTAATCCAAATGTTGCCTCTGCCGCACTCGTCTCTGCATACCATCTCTTTCCTTTCGCCAAAGATGTCGTTAAGCGTTGGGCAAATGAAACACAGGAAGCTGTCAACACTAAATCTTCCCCTTCGTTCTACGACTCAACTATTGGCACTGGTGGCGGTGGAATCCTTGGATTTGGCGCCGCACCACAACCTACTACTCAAAACACGATTATGACGTCGAGTTTTTGCGTCCAATATCACGCTATCGGTCTACTGTACCTCATTCGGCAACAAGACAGGATGGCTGTCACGAAGATGATCCAGCAATACTCGGGTGGAAAGCCTGGTGCAGGATCGATACTCAAGAACCCCATGTCTATCTGCATGTTGATAAGGTATACGGCGAAGGTTATCGAGGAGGATCCCAAGTGAGTCTTAATGAAAATAAGGCAAGGAATTAACACTCATTCATCTGCCAGTCTACAACGCCCGATGTTAGAGTTCCTTGACGGTTGGCTGAGGCACAAGAGCGACATGGTTAATTATGAAGCTGCACGTGTCATTTGCGAAATGAAGAACGTTAGCTCCCAGCAACTGTCAAAAGCCATTTCAGGTGATTACTTTGACAATTCCACGCGTTTGTGATCCACAATTCCCAAATAGTACTTCAACTTTTCCTATCGTCACCTAAGACCGTCCTCAAGTTTGCTGCTACACGTACACTCGCCGCTCTCGCTCTCACACAGCCTGCAGCTGTCGCTACCTGCAACGTCGACTTGGAAGCTTTGATTGCCGATTCGAACAGGAGTGTCGCTACCTACGCAATAACTACACTGCTCAAGGTTGACCCTTTTCAACTCATTCTATCATTTATGCTCACTGATGATGTCATTGAAGACTGGCAATGAGGCCTCAGTCGATCGTCTCATGAAGCAAATCACCGGTTTCATGGCTGAAATTACGGACGAATTCAAGGTCATCATTGTGGAAGCTATTCGCTCTCTATGCTTGAAATTCCCGGCAAAACATGCATCTATGCTCACATTCCTCTCTGGTGTGCTTCGCGATGAAGGAGGCTACGACTTCAAACGCGCAGTGGTTGAGGCGATGTTCGACATGGTGAAGTACATTGTTGATGCGAAGGAGCAGGCCCTGTCCCACCTATGCGAGTTCATTGAGGATTGCGAGTTCACCAAGCTTTCTGTTCGCATCCTTCATCTCCTTGGACTGGAAGGCCCCAAATCACCGCAACCTACCAAATACATTCGCTTTATATACAACCGGGTTGTTTTGGAAAACGCAACTGTACGAGCGGCGGCTGTTGCGAGCTTAGCCAAATTCGGGATCAACTCCATCGACTCTGCGCTACAGAAAAGTATCACTGTTCTCCTGAATCGGTGACTATCTGACTTGTCTTACCATTCGCTATCTCCTAACGTAGCACATCTAGTTGCTTGGATGATGTAGACGATGAAGTTCGTGATCGTGCTGCACTCTATCTGAAGACGTTCAAGGAAAAGCCTTTGGCTGACACGTATGTCAAAGAAGGTGAGAATTTCCGGCTTGTGTTACAGTAAGCATCTTGACTAAACATTCGTTTTAGAGTCTGTTTTCTCCTTAGCTGCTCTGGAATCGAAACTTGTTGCATACGTCAAAGATCCCTCCGCTAGTACTCTCCCATTTGATATCACGTCAGTACCGAAGATCAGTCGATCGCAAGCCGCTCAGGACGCTGCTCGTGAGTCAAAATGATATCATTGTATATGTGATTGACCGTATTTAGGTCCAAGTACATTGGAAACTATCGGCGTTCCTGCAGCCAAGAACGCTTCTGCTTCGCCCCCTCCGCCGACGGCCGCGGAGAAACAATCAGCTTATGCACAACAACTTGCGGACGTTCCAGAATTTGCTTCGTATGGTCCTGTGCAAAATAGTACAGATGCGACAGAGCTAACCGAGAGCGAGACCGAGTATCAGGTTTCATGTGTTACACATATATTCGCAGAACATGTTGTTTTCCAGGTCAGTTCCCACCTATCTAAATTTCACAGTATTACTGAACAACATCCCATGCAAAATAGTTTAATGTATCAAACACACTGCCTGATACTGTCCTTGAAAACGTATCAGTCATCATGCAAGATCAAATTGAGGAACCTACACTCACTGAAGACTTCATAATCCCTCTACCCACGCTGACCTCCAATTCTCCAAGTATCATCTATGTCTCTTTCACGAAGAACAAACCCTATCCCATTGGGTCCTTTGCATGCACGCTGAAATTCGTGACAAAGGAGCTTGATCCATCAACGGGCGAACCTGAGCAGGATGGCTACGAAGATGAATACCAAATTGATGAGCTTGAACTTGGCGCGACGGACTATATTATCCCTAACTATGTTACATTCGGTGCTGAATGGGACAGGTTACGTACATCACCAAGTATAACGGAAACATTTGCCTTGTCATCCATGGACAGTATTAAAGGTTATTTTTGTGATGTCCATTTATATATCTGCGACTGACCCTTCGTTTCCCCTATAGCGGCTTGTGACTCGATTATAGAAGTTCTTAACATGGAGCCTTTGGGTGGGACCGAGACACCAACGTCAACGTCGGTCCACACTTTGCAGTTATCTGGATTGGTGCCGGGTGGAGGGGGTAAAGTGGTTGTCCGTTGTCGGATGACTTATTCGCAGGGCGCTGGAGTAACGCTGGAGTTAGGGATCCGTGCAGAAAAACAGGAGATTTGCGATCTCGTACTTGATGCCGTCGGGGGTTGAGACTCGTTTTAAAACGAACACTTTTTATTTGTTTCAGAGTCCCTTCAGGCTACCTAGTAAGCTACAGATGATGTCGGAATATACTCCCACGTCTCGCCCACGCAAAGAAGACACTCAATGCGCGTGAGGAATGATCTACACTTGCAGTGATTCCTTGAAGAGGGCCTTGTTATCGTAGTATAGTTCAGGCCGAACTCCTGGGACAAAATACGTGGCGAAAGAGGAGCGGGACAAGGTATGGAACAAGGTTTGTAGCATTTTCCAGAATCTACATCAAGAAAAAGTCGTTGGCGGTGACGTTAGAGACACCAATCTTCTTGTCAATCCTGCATCTCTTCATCTAATGATGTGTTTTTCTTTTTGATTGACTTTGATTGGACCGGTGCAGCTGGAACTGCCAGATATTCCAGTGACGTGAACACCGAGACAGTGAGGCGGCCAAAAGGAGTCGGAAGTGTAGGGCTTATTCTATCGGGACGTGATCTTGAGGTGGTAGATCACCTCTGGAGGATCGTTGTTCCCTTTATGTCCCTACTAATTCCACGAGCTTGACTGCAGTTAGATTTCTGAAATCACAGCCACTTTAACCACTTGAATTCACCTGTGAACTGTCTCTTTGGTCACGTCTTATACAACTGTTAGCAACAATGAAGTTTTTCAAAGTGGGTCAATGTTCATCGGTAAGATACGTACCGAACTGGAGTTAGGGCGCTTGGTACGTATTCATGTTACATTCGGTGCTGTGGTAGATACAGAAACACTCACTCGCCATAATTGATATCCATCACTTAGACATCCGATTGCTCTTTCGTTTCAACTACACCAATTTGCGATTCAATCATAGAAGTCCTCAACATGGAGCCTTTGGTGGGAATTCGACGCCAACGCGTCAACCTCGGTTCATATTCTGCAGTCATCTGGATTAGTGGCTATCCGTTTTCGGATGACGATGCCGTTGGGGGCTGAAACTCTCATATAACGAACGCTTTTCCCTGTTCGACAGAGTCCCTTCAGGCGATCCAGTAAGCTACAAATGAGACTTCCTTATGTGTCGGCATTATACTCCGGTTTATTGAGTGGCGGCGTCCGCTCAGTTTGGGGTCCGCTTTTGTATTTACCGGTTTCGTGAAAAATCGTATGACACGATCAATATGGACATGGTACAGCTTAGCGTGTTATTTAACGTCTGAGCAAGTAATTCGACTGGACCTAATCATCACTCTGGTACTACGTTCGGCCGGATTCATCATAAAATGCCTTCACCATCTCTGCCCTCGGCGAAGGTCATCCATGTTGATACTCGCGGCGCCGTGATTCTATCGGAGGAGTCTCCCGAGGTGCGTGACAAGAGCTCATGCTCTGGGGCAGCCCTGGCTTATGCGATGTTCAGACTCGGGATAGCAGGGGGATCTATTTCCCTAATTATATAGAACCGGTATCACACATTGCGGTGGACGTGAGTATATGCGTGGTCGTCGGCAGACTCGGGACGCTTACCCCACATGTTTAGGTTGGCGGATCGCTGGCAAAGGTAGTGTACTTTACACGATCACCAGACCCACCTTCTTCGCCATCTGTTGTCGCAACCCATGGATCTACAAGTCCTAGCACCATTTCCACTCCCCGTTCCATTTCTCCTTCCACAAGCCAACATAGCGGATCATCACTCGAGCCTGTCGCTTCCCCATCCAGACGAAACGGCGCATTGACACCATTGGTACTAGAACCTCACACCCATACATTGTCCGGCCTTTCTAATGGTCTTGTGCGGGACTCCCTCATACGAAGAACATCACAGCACTTCCCCGGTGGTTCACTGAACTTTGAGCGATTCGAGACGGACAACATCCACGAATGCGTCGAGTTCATTCTATCTTTGATCGAACGTTCTGCCACAGTAAATCACGTCCCAATCGAAGAAATGCGACGAGGCGTGAAGATCATGGCGACAGGTGGTGGCGCGCACAAGTTCTACGAGTTGTTCAAGGACACTTTACAAGTGGAAGTACGACGAGAAGACGAGATGGAATGTCTTATCGAAGGCCTAAAGTTCATCACGCTCATCCCGGACGAGGTGTACTACTTTTCCGACGAACTGATCCACTCCGCGTCCAACCCCATGGTCAGCAGCCATACATGCTCCTCTGGCAAGCCCGCATTACCACCAGGTGGGGTCTCTGGCGCTCTAGAAAGACCAAGCCCGGACCCACCCAAGTTTGGGGTGACGTTTGTAGGCAATCCGACGCCTCAGCTCCCTTGCTTGTTGGTCAACATCGGATCTGGTGTTTCCATCATTAAAGTCAATGAGGACGGCACATTTGAGCGTGTCAGTGGAACGAGTGTAGGTGGAGGAACGCTCTGGGGCTTGCTGAGTCTTTTGACGCCGGCGACGACTTTCGATGGTAAGCCGCTCGTGTTGGCAAGGTAAAGTTGCGTAATGACCGAGTGCGTTGCAGAAATGCTTGCGTTTTCGGACAGAGGGGACAATGCAAACGTTGATATGCTTGTAGGCGATATTTATGGGCAGGATTACAACAAGTTGGGCTTGAAATCGACCACTATCGCCAGTTCGTTTGGCAAAGTGTTTAAAAAGGGTGGAAAGAAGGGTAATTTCTCGCCCGAAGACATCAGCCGCAGTTTATTGTACGCGGTGTCGAACAATATCGGTCAAATTGCGTGAGTCTGTCGTCTATATATACCGATGAGATCTGGTTTTGATGACCCTGGTATTCGTAATCTAGTTATATGAATGCAGAAAAGTACAATTTAGATAGGATCTACTTCGGGGGCTGCTTTATTCGAGGTATGTATGCTCGTAGCTTTGAGTTGGAGATGACTGTTGACATGGTTGTAGGACATGCTGCTACAATCACCACATTATCGTATGCTATCCGCTTCTGGAGCAAGGGAACGAAGCGTGCTTTATTTTTGCGTCATGAAGGATTCTTGTGGGTTTCATTCCTCCTTTCAGTGCATGCACACATGGGCTGATCTTTTGACGCAGGGGAGCCATCGGTGCATGGATCCGGAACTTTGACTCCGTGGAAGACTGAGAATTGCATATGTTAAGGATGTAGAATATAGTATTGTATATGTTACGGATAGATCATTATACCTTGAGGTGAACCGGTTTATCACCACCCGGCATGCGATGACGATGATTGAAACACATGACTGCTAAAGGGTGAGACTGATATCGCCCATCTGGGACATCATCTTTTCGTCATGTTCTGGTGCACATTGTGTCTCGTCGCCCGTACGTCTGGACATGAGGGACGACGAGCAGGGCCGATCTGCGAGAGGCACAACGGACAATGGGACGGATGGAACCCGCAACCATAGCAATTCGTGCATAAGGCACGGATCTGATAAAAGCGATCAAAGACTTTTTTCTAAAGAAGACGTGGGAAAGTGACAGGTTCGAGTTAAAGTGCTATGGTCTTGCAAGTTTGTAATACCTCTTGGTTTTCTTTATTCCTGCCCTGACAAGCCCCCATCTGCTGTCCTTGGTTGTCCCTCATGTCCGATCTCACTCCCTCAGATGTCCCCAAGGACAAACAGAAGAAACCTAGACATCGCCATACCCCCGCTCAGCTCGCTGCGCTCAACGAGCTCTTTGACGAAAACGAACATCCTCCTCTTGAAAGACGCTCGGCTTTGGCTGAGCGACTCGGAATGTAAGCTACACCTGCTCTGCTCTTTGTCGATCTTTGGCTAATGTGAGTGATAGGGAGACAAAGACCGTCAATGCCTGGTTTCAGAATAAAAGGGCTTCTTCAAAGAAGAGGACAAGGAACGTTACATATAATGTTTTACCTGTAATGTCCTCTGCCGCATCCTCTTCGAATAACTCGACTCGCCATCCTCCCGATTACGACGACTATTGGTTCGACGACGAATATCTCCCTTTGGACGAGTATTCTCGTGCAGATTACGCTGGCTACTTGGATTACTCCCATTTTACCTCCGAGACAGATCCAATGCCCAGGAAATTACGCATTCGACCCTCTGCTGAGCAGACCGATGAGCTCCGAAAACTGTACAATATAACTCCTCATCCAACAGCTGATCAACGCCAATTCTTAGCGGAACGCATTGGAATGTAAGTATCTCCATATTGTATAAATTTTTTGTATCCATATTCATTCATTCCATCAATTCTGTGTCGCCCAGGCGTTACCAGAGTATAACAAATTGGTTCCAAAATCAACGCAGCCTTGCGAAAAAACGAAAGGAGGACGACATAGATGTGCCTGGCCCAATATCGTCCTCTGAGCACCACAACAACCCAGAACTTCGAACATATTCAGCGTTTCCTCCCCCATCAAATCATCCTTCCCTTGGGTTGCCGCCCCCACTCCCTTCTGGTCATTCCTCAGTCCCATTGTCTGGAACACATCCTTGTTCCCCGACCACCTCACCCTCTATAGATAGTTGTTCGCCTCGGAGGTCGTCCTCTCGTCGTAGCTCGACTCCATACAGTGTATCTCAGCGCCCACGGCGATCACGACCAGAACCATATCAGCTCGATGCGCTTAAGGACCTGTACACCAAGACATCCACGCCGACTATCGAGGAGCGATCAGCACTTGCTTTGGAAATTGGCATGTAGGTGCTGATCAATCATTTGATATTCCCATGAGGGCTAAATATTTGCTTTATTAGGGATGTCGGCAAAGTGACTAATTGGTTCAGGAACTTGCGTCAGACAGCTCGCAAACGCGATAAACGATCCAGCAGCGCTGACGACGAGGACGACGATTCGTTCAATAGCGTTGTTCCTTCGGCTTCTGCATCACGATCTGGCTCGCCGTCCTTCCAGTCTTATTCTTCATCCTCATCGATGGAGCTTGATAACGATGACGATATGAATGGAATCCACTCCGACATTGGAAGCGAAGACGAGTATCAGGAGGCGGTTACCCCGCCACCGGAACCTGTTTCGGATCTTACTGCCGCTGCGACATCGACTCCATCATCATCATCATCTCGGATGGCGATCAGCGAGCTCACGTTTGCCATTGACTCTGCATCGTACGCAGAGTTGGAGAAGGCTACAGCTACCCGGTTTTCTGGGATCAAAATTGAGGATGCATTGTTGCTTCTTAGTTTCCATCAGCACATCATGCACTGAAAATAAAGCGAAAGATCATCAAACTGATAATTGATTTGTACGTTGTCTTTTTGTTGTATCTATCTTTTTGAAGCTGATCATATAACCCGGAATAGATTCCGTATCGAACCAAGCTTCTTACCAGTTTATTTATTCTATTTGACATAGCTCTCCATTCATTCCGCCACCATCAAACCCACGCCATCGTACGTTAATTCTCGTCATTGCCATCTGAGTTTGTGCTTGTCCTTTTAAGGACATGTTCGTTCGTCCATCATAAAAAATTAACCCAGAATGCTTTATTGATCCAGAGATCAATATTTCATTGAATTGTAGCCACCTCATATATAACGCGTCACTGTATAAAATTGACAGATAAATCAATACAGTTTTTCCCTTAAGGACTCGGGTGATCACCAGTAAGCAAAGCAGTACACCCTGGGATTATCAGCTCTGGGAAACGGTGTTCCACGAGAGATTGTTAGCGTATCTAACCCATGGTCTTCCACGGCTTCCATGGAATGCTGTACGCTCGCATTAGGATGTCTATTGATCATTACATGTGCAAGGCAGCGAGCGAATCGGGTATGTGTAAATTACATTTGGGTTACCAAGTCCTTGTAATGGCAACTTCTGTAAGGGTATCCAGAGCATCTTTATGCTCACTATCAGGGAGGAGGCTGAGTGCCTCTCGAGCTTCTGCGGCATAGGTCGACGCCAGGGCGCGTGAGCGTTTTACGCCTTGGGACCTAAAGACGTAGTCTCTCGCCGTGTCGACGTCGCCCTCGCCTGTGAGGTCGCGACGGATGAGGGGATGGAGTTCCGGGTGCTCTTCTGCGGCGAAGAGGACGGGGCCGGTGACGCGCGCGCGCGCAGGGCCTGCGAGTATGTCTTCGACGAGCTGCAAAGCATGAGATGGATGGTTGATAGACGAGCAAAAGAGACGGGCCTGGTACGCAATGCCGATGTTGCGTCCGTAGGCGTACGCGACGTCTTTCCAGACGGCAGTGTCGCCAGAGCAGCCTCCGAGAATGACAGAAGCACAGACGCCTTTTGCCATGAGACTCGCGATCTTGAGGTAGGTTCTGCGGAGGTAGGTGTCTGTGTCGTGCACGCGGAGCATGTCGCCCTCTGCCTGGTTGGCGAGGACGATAGCAAAGAGCTCAAAGACCTCTGCATCGCCGAAACGCGACAGGGCGGTACTGGCGCGTCCAAGGAGGAAGTCGCCGGCGAGGATGGAGAACTTATTCCCGAAGCCATCGGAGGGCGGGATGCTGGTGTTGGTGCTGTTGTCATGCACCTCGTCGTGGAGGATAGTGGAGATGTGGATCATTTCGACGATCTGTGCGAGACGGCGTTGGGTGGGTAGAAGACAGGACGGGCTGGCAAGCGCGGGGAGGTACGCTGGTGGAAAGGAGGCAGGGACAGGTAGCGGGGCAGAGAGGCCAGGGGTACGGAGTTCGAAGACGCCTGCGAAGGAAGCAGTGTGGTTGGGCATGCTGGGGTGCCAGTTGTTGAGGACGGGGCGGGTGAGCGGCGTGTCGAGTGCATCTGCAGGAGCCTCAAGAAGCGCAGCACGTTGCTTAGCGGGCCAACAGGCGCCAAGGCCGTTTGTGGCATGGGCAAAGAGGAAGACGAGAAGTGGACGGAACTGTTCACGCGCATCGCCGGCACAGCACCGCGCAACCTCGCTTAACGCTGGGTGCGCTGCCCCAAGAAGACTAAGCAGAGACGAGCGCAGACGATCGAGCTCTCCAGCGACCAGTGAGGCCGCCGACCTCTGTCGTGGCGCCATTCGCATCCACTGCTGGTACCCATTAGTGTTTCTTTCCGAAAAACTGGAAATAAAATATGTTATGCCATTTCCAATGCCCCAATTTCCGACGGAAAAGGCTTCAAACGAAGGAAAGGCCTTTTTCTAGAGTGAACAGCTAATCAAGAAGAGATGACAGATTTGACCTCTACTCTTCGTTGCACACTAGTAGAAGATATATACGTTGTGACCACCAATCAGACAACGACAAGTAGTCCATTCCTGTCTATTGATCAGAAGGTATAAACGTGCGCATGAGGCTTGATCGCTTACATGACTGGTAATGTCCTGTCCTGTGGTGCACTGTCTGGGAACAGCCATACTATGACTCCCCTGTAGTTCGGAATCCCTGAGTCGGACAAAATAAAGTTCTACCACAACCAGCCATGATGAGCACTCCAAACATGTCATAGAAGTAAATATATAGTACTCAATGTGTTTGCAACTTAGTCTGGAGTGAGACAAGGTCTTGTTGTTGAGTCTCTTGGTGGAGGATGGTAAGGTCAGTTGTCACGCCTGCCGATTCAGCGGCAAGGCGGAGTCTGAAACTCACGCACGTCCAAGTTACGTCTCCGAGTCGTATTTAATTAGTGTTCTGTTGACCACAGCTGTGTCTTAGGTCTTACTGTATGCCTTGCTGTTTGCGATGCTCTCGGGACTATGAAGAACAATTGCAGGCTGCTATTTGAGGGGTTAGATGGGACATATAAGTCTTATGCTGAGGCTGCTCACAATATCAAGGTGAGTGCCACGCTGCTAAATATCTACTTATCAGCAGTACATCTCTAAACCTACAGGTCAACACCAAAGCTCTGAGTGATAGATCACGCAACAAGCATCAATCATGCTGCAAGGGGTTTGAAAAACACCAGTTCTTGTCTGCAGAAGAGGAAGATGTCCTTCTTGCTTGGGCAGACAAGGCAGCAATCTCAGGTGGACCTTTCTTGATTTCAACTCTGTGTGGATGCATTCAGGAAATCTGTGGCATTATTCCAGGGAAGAATTGGTGCCATCAATTTGCACAATGACATTCATTTATCACAACAGCAAAATCAGATGGACGAGAGCCAAAACATGCTAAAAACTTCAATCCTACAACTGTTTGCAATCATTATGACCACTAGCTTGACTTAGAAAAACGTCATTCTCAGGGTATCCCACCTGAACATAAATGGAATATGGACAAAAAGGGGTTACAGTATGGAGGAGGTTGCCACAACAATGGTCAAAAATACTTTTTCTTTAGGCACTGTGACAGAATGTATATCAGCTGTTAGAGAATCTATTCCACCTTCATTTGTAATTTTGAAAGGACCCATTCCTGACATTTGTGATTTTGAAGGAGTTGGAAGGTGTAATTACCTTTATGAATACTAAATTCTAATTTTGCTGATTATTTTTCAGTGTTGCTACTTCAGACTTTGGATGTACTGATCAGGAACTTGCCATCTTATGGTTTGGAAAGGCTTTTGCCAAGTCTCATAGAGTGACAGAAGACATCCCAGTCATTTTGCTGGTCGATGGTCACATGAGACCAATGCGATACAACATGAGGCATATAAAGATAATATTATTATATTGTGTCTACCATTGAAAACCATGCATAAACTCCAGCTGCTGGACATTGCCATGTATTCATCCATTCAACAAAGGTGGTCAGATCACTGTTTGGACCATATGCAGCGGGAGTTGAAATTGATTGGTACAATATTATTCATGAGTACATGGCTGTGCAAGGTGTTATCATACTTGAACTCATCCAGACATCCTTTTGATTAACTGGGATTGAATTCTGAACCCTTCACTCTTTACTCAAGAAGACTTTGCACCAAGCATGGCTTCATAGACCCAGGCATATGTCCCTAACACTTACCCTAATGAAGTACCCAGTTCTCTCAACAAATTCCCCACTGATCTTGATACCTCTGATTTTGATTATGCAGACAATACTAATGATGAAGATGATGGTAGAGACAGTGATAGAGAGGAAGGGCAGGAAGGGAGTGTCCTAGAAGGGAGTGTGCTGGAAGGGAGTGTGCTGGAAGAGGGGGAAGACAGTATGGAAGACAGTGGAATTATGCTGGTCAAAGCTGATGAGCCTACAGACTTTGCTTTTGGCACCAGCATAATAACACATTGCTCATCATCTGCTGCCAACCTATCTTTCATTTTTGATCCCCAGCTGTCAACACCTTCACAGGCTCAAGATGAACAAAAAGCCTCTACAAGCTTGTTTTCAAAATTTGCTGTCTTCACATGCAAATGAAGGCATATGAAGACACTATCATGAACCTCCAAGCTGAGGTCTGTGCCTCTAATGCGCATTGCACACTTGCACGCTGATGATGCCCAAAATTGTACCAAGTGGTGTTTGAGTAGGCAGTCACTAGGTGGGAAGAAATAGCGTTGAGCTTGCTAAGAGGAGGAGAACTGAGCAGGATCCCAAAAGACGAATTAGCAGAGGCAGTG
The DNA here is from genome assembly GCA_017657225.1 of Termitomyces sp. T69sscA. Lineage (NCBI taxonomy): Eukaryota > Fungi > Basidiomycota > Agaricomycetes > Agaricales > Lyophyllaceae > Termitomyces > Termitomyces sp. T69sscA. The sequence continues at coordinate 1,330 of JAGGAQ010006018.1, read as the reverse complement.
GTAAGGGAGTGTAAAGCTGGTGCTTAGTGTTGATGATGCCCAAAATTGTACCAAGTGGTGTCTGGGTAGGCAGTCACAAGGTGTAAAGCGTTGGGCTCGCTGGTTGAGGTGAGCTGGGCAGGGTCCTAGAAAACAGGTTAGCAGAGGACAGCAGTAAGGAAGTAGTGAAGGTAAGCTTAGCGTGATCACCAAGTGTAGGGTGCCTGCCGCAGTTGCAAGGTGTAAGAATTTCTAGTACACCAGTGTAAACCCAGTGGCGAGACAAAGGACACTGTATGAAAGTGTGCTTGGCATAGAGTAGACTTATAAGAGACGAGATTGAGCTCTAAAGCCCAAGCATAAGAGGTGACGGTGAAAGTAACTTGTTATTTTGCATGCTATAAATACAGTATATATAGTAAAGTGTAGGCAAAGTCACCGTTGGTGACTCTTGAGTCACCAACATGGAGAACTAGTAAGCAAATAGTAGACTACAATCTTTTATATAGGAAAATGTCCATCAGCTCTTAGCAATGCCTAACGGCGTCAGTCAAGCTGTCTACTATGTCAAAAAAATGCCAAAAAGTAAGTATGGAATTGCCCAAATGTCAATATAGTGGAATGATGGCAGTTACTAGGGAACGGTGGCAATGCCGGCAAAACCTTGGGGTCAAGAAAATAAAGTAAATAAATCGAAAAATAATGGTGAAAAATATGCCAAGCATAGGCCGGGGGTTCAAACCTCAGCTTTTTAAAGAGGGTGGCCAGTAATCCATAGAGCATGCTAACCACTAATCCATGTGGTTGTGCCAGGGAAATTGTTAGTACGCCTTTTGATACAACCTGGGTCTTATCAGCATGAGTGTCAAGTGCTAGAGGCCTGCTATACTTGCAAGGTGCAAAGATGATTAGAACACTAGTGTACTCCCAGTGGCAAAACAAAGTACTAAGACAACACCTTGGCATAGAATAATCTTAAAAAGGACAAAATTAAGCTTTAAAGCCCAAGCATAAGAGATGGAGAGTGAAGGTAACTTGTCATTGGCAGTGTATAAGTACAGTATATATAATAAGTTGTAACTGAAGTCACTGCTGGCAACCAAAGGTCGCCAAAGTGGGGAACTGGGTAAGTAAACAACAACCAACAATCTTTTATATAGAAAAATGTCAATCAGACCTTGGCAACGCTTGGTGGTGCCAATCAAGCTATCTGTTGTGGCCAGATGTCAAAAAGTAGGTATGAAATCACTGTCACGACCCGCTACCGACCCCCGGGACTTAGCCCCGGCCCCGGGACTCCAGCGCTCCCAGTACCACCCCCATAGCCGCCCCGGGCCCGGACCGCTACCCG
>JAGGAQ010006017.1:0-65244 GCA_017657225.1 Termitomyces sp. T69sscA | reverse complement strand
AGAAGCTACTGGGAAGGATATTATGTTTGAATCCATAAGGTTACATGAACCAACAGATTCAGAAGTGGAGCTACCAACTAATGGCACCGGCAATTGAAGGAGTGGCTAAGTTAAACTTTAAAAATTAAGAAGATTAAACTTAAATCACACCAAAATTTGGATTAAAATGACATTAGATTGGGGTACACGACAAAGAAGGAAAGGAAGTTGGTAATAAAACTTTATCTATGGCCTAAAGCAGACAAAGGCAAAGCCAATGCTTACAGCATCTCTGCCACTGAAAGGTCCACGGAGTTTTCAGGTTCAGCCTCAGGAAGGTCTGCAAGTTCGACGTTGGATTCTTCAGGGATGGACTAAAAGACTTGGTCAATGAAGGAGCTAAAAAGAGCTGGGTTAGAAAAAGAAAAAGACTTGCCTCAAACGAAACATTGAGGGCATCGAGAAGGGACTCAGTGAGACCGACCTCAGAAGGACCAAAAGCCTTGTCGATACATTTGAGATGGGCTGAAATAAGACGATAAGTCTGCAGAGAAATATCAAGAAGATGCAGCTGCTGTTGGGCGGCAAGCTCAACAGCATCACAATGCTTCTTGAGGTCTCCAGCCGGAATCAAAGAGTCACTGTTGGCCAGCAAAATGGCATCCAAAACGGCATTGACTTGACCTAGTAAAGTCAACGCCGTCTCACCGCCGGTTTTATAGTTAGCTGATATATATAATATATATCAGAAATTGTAAAAAGAGGAAGGAAGCGTGAAGGAAACACACCAACAGAAGGAATAACCTTGACTTTCTTTGTCTTTGGTTTTCTGTCAGGATCAGACTGGGAAACAAAGGACAAATAAAGGAAACACACCAACAGAAGGAATAACCTTGACTTTCTTTGTCTTTGGTTTTCTGTCAGGATCAGACTGGGAAACAAAGGACAAATAAAGATTGTCAATGCAATGAGAAAGAAGGCTGAGATGGGAAGCTGGAACTTACATTAGCTTTTTGCTTGGAAGAGCAAGCAGTAGATGGACCCAGCATATTGACGTTGTGATGCTGAGCCTCCCGACAATTCAACTCCAACTGGACAATGGCATTGGCAAAGGCAAAGAAAGCCTTGACATCACCCAAATCCATGCCAGCTTGACGATCAAGGAGGGGTATGATTGTGGAAAGAGCATCAAACAGCCCTTTCTGATCAGCGAGGACCAGGAAATCAGCCTGATCTGCAAACCGCTAACAGGCAAAAGTAAGAGGAAAAAAGAGAGGAAAAAGAATGAAAACATACCCAACCGGTGGTACCAAGAAATTGGGTATGATCTGCGGGGGTACCAGGAAAGGCCTTCGCAGTGTTGCACAGACCGATAACAGCCTGCACAAAAAGCGGATGCTGGAGCACTGCCAGAATAACCTGGTTCAAGTCCCGCTTCACGGCTCGCTTAAGCATACCATAGAAGTCGGGAGGGGAAGGAGGATTTTGCACTGGAGCTGGTTTGGAAGGCGGCAGCGTCCAAATAATGACCTGAGGAACAATACACATGGCTCGATTACTGGCCATTTTGCAAGGAGCGGTAGGAGCCGTGGGAGGGGCCATAAAGAAACGGAAAGGACAGAAAAAGCACCAGCTAGGAGGGGAATCTTATAACAAAAAATACTTGCGGGGGATCAAACAATCAGAAAAAGCAAAAAAGAAAAATTTTATTATCAGAAAAAGAATACAAGACTGAAAAGAAAAATTTTCTTGAGTTTTTTTTTGGGAATAAAAAGAAGAGGAAAAAGGAAAGACGCACAGTAGCTACGGGAAGTGACTTGGCATTAAAAGGCATGACAGCGGGTCAGGAATAAGCGGTGGAGAAGGTAGAGGCCGGCTGGAAACCAGGGGCAGTAGTGAAAGGATAACAGTCAGCCAAAAAAGGAGTTGAGACAGTAAGACACTCATCAGGATGACGGAACTGACTGGGGACAGTCAGTAGCCAGTGTGGAGGAGGTAAGACAAAGGAGTGTCACAAGCTGAAAACGGTGAGCCACGATATATATTGAAAATGGTAGATATACCTTGGTATTAATAAAACTGATGAACCCACATGGCAGGAAACAACATGTTGACAACAAAAAGAAGTCAGACTGATACAAAGGTGATGGCTGAGTGATGAGATCACAAATCCATCACGACATCAATATCTTGACATTCCAGATAGGTGGCTGTGCTTGGCAATGGCCACCATCATGGATCACTGATCCGTGATGAAATCAAGATCTCAGTGATTGTATCACAATCTCGGAGTTGGCCAGGCAGGTGGCTATGCCTGGCAATGGCTGCCATCACGGATCACTGACCCGGTGATGGGACATCAATCCCAACCAACAAACCTCTGTTAATTGTACCTACCAACTACCATCACTACCTATGCTTACCCACGGACCGATTGCTCCAATACTACGCGCACAAATCCGTAGAGAACGAACAGAGGGCAAGGAAAGGGGCCAGCTGGCTAAGATAGGGCCGAAGGAATGGTCTTGGCCAGAAGAAGGCTAAACCATTCCTCCAGGAGGGTCTGGACATGCCAAGGCAGTGGCGGTGCCCCAGGTATACAAGGAAAGCAGTGGAATCACATGAACGATGCCTGGTCCGTGCGCATCACCAAGGAGTATAAAAGAGAGGGTTATTGGGGAATGCCAGGAAGCAAACAGCTTGCCATGGCATGGAGTCCCCAGCGCGTGGACCTCTTAGGCTCAGGAGCACAGGTTTGGCTTCAGTAGGGTCGCACAGGAAAATTAGTTTATTTAATTGGAATTAAACTGGGTTCTTTGACTGCCAATTTGTGTAAGCAAGACTCTCCTTTTTGAAACCAAATAAACTATATTGTTTTCACTACCTAGAAGTGCACGTGGGTGTAACGTAGCCCAATGCAACCAAGTGAATAAGATTATCTTAATCGGATTAGATTATCTATTGATAAGATAAGATAATATAATCTCATAATAAGAAAAATCCAATTTTGCATCAGCAGCTTGTTAGCTTTGATTCTAATGCTTATGAACAGCTTCAAAAGCTAGGATTGTCAATGCCACCTATGGCACTGTTACAGGTATTAGAGAACTACAAGAGTGATCAGGCCTTTGACCGTTTTTGATCGAAGCTAGGAAAATTTATAACTAGGTTCCTTCCTTTGTATGGGATTCCTCTTCCCAGTGGAAAAGCTGTGAGCTTTGACAATGAAAGCCAGGTGCATCAACAGATATTGACTTATTGATTATGATGGTCCAACATGTCATCTCTATCTTTATTAGATAACCAAATATTGTTATTTCAGAGTTCAGTATACATGCACATCTGACTGAGAAATCAAGACAGACCACTTGTGGTGCAACCCTAAATTCCACGGCCACCCTTGCTATGACTGTATCCTTGTCAACACATAAGACAAGCCGTACATTGCATGCCTTGCTTGCCTATTCTCATGCATCATTGGCAATCAAACTTATCCTTTGGCCTTAGTACAACCATTTTCTTCTGTTTTTTGGAATCCTGACTGGCTGCAAAAAGATATTGACCTGGGTTTACTCTGCTTTTGAGAGAACAAATGCAAGGATAGCAAATTGATTTCCATTCATACCATCATTCATGGCATAGTTATGGTTCCAGAGAGGGTTACACTCCACAATGTCAATGGCTCACTAAATTGGGACTATTTCTTATTTGACATTCTGGATGCGGATATATTTTTGCGTGCTTGTGACAACTTATTATGATGATCAGAGCCTGTAGAAATTTATTATGAATATATCAAACTGATATTCATTGATGCCGTAAAGAAACAACATTGGTGGAACTTGTGATGATGACAAGAAGCTAATCATTCATTGCCTGAAACTCCATTGTCTGTCACTGACTCCCATTTCAGATTGCTCTCATAAAATTCAATGAGCTGATTTGTATACATTGGGATGTCAATAGCCATTTTAAAGGAACCTATCAAGTACTTGCCTTTCACAGGAAACACTGAGAACAGCATTCAGAACATTCCATAACACGTTCACCTCCCTTACTAGAGGAAGAAATTCAGAATAAAATCAACATGGACAATGGAAAATTGACATACACAGTGAAGTAAATGTTAAGGGTGCCATCTGGTGCACATTCAACAGTATCAACCTTGTCCACCAAATGCTCCCAGCTCAGGACACTCATATATGCCGACAGATCTCCTGGAATACCTACCTCATCTTTGAGAGGAAAAGAATCCTTGTCATGCACAGCAGTGGCTCCATTCTTCTTGGCCTTGGATCCTTCTGAGTCTGAAATGATATATTCTATGGTGCTTTGAGCTTTTTTTGCATGTTTCTTGGTCACCACAGTACTGGTTGATTCATCTTTATTGAGGTTAAAAGTAACTGATTTTTGTGGCTTCTTTGGGGTTTTCCTAATTTAAATTCAAACGGTCTGGTCATTTGATAATATTAGGGTAGGTATGAAATGGGGAAGCATCAAGACTACCTCAGGATTGATCTCAGCATTGGTGAATATTGTGAGCAATATTACTTTAAATTCTCATAATCACTGACTGTCAGGTTCTGCTGACCACAGGGGCTCAGTCCAGTGGGCAAATACCTTACGTGGTGATCACTGTGTCTGTCACGTTCTGCTGACCACGGGGGCTCAGTCTACTGGGCAAACACCTTATGTGATGATCACTGTGTACACAGACGCAGAGCACCAGGAGGGGCACGAGGCGTAGGAGACTGAAGCAGGGCGGGGACGTATGTGGGGGGAGTGCCGGTAGCGCCGGCGAGGAGGGTGGAGGACGAGTCCCGGGGATACAAGAGGATGGGACGAGCGAGCGAGTCCCGGAGATCAAGAGATAACAGGTGTGGGGACTTAGCGAGTCCCAGGGATGGGAACAGAACCGGGGAAGTAATTCAGCTGAAAGGGGAAAGAGTCGAGATCAGATAGTGGAAGATGGAAATGATTAAGCTGAAGAGAGGAGCCGGGAACGGAGAACCAAGGGAACTTAGAGTAGAAGAGGGAAGGGAGAGCAATTAGAATAGATTGAGAGTACGAGGTGAGTAGAGACGGGACAGAGAGACGAAACGAGACGAATACGACAAGAAAAGAAGCAAGTAGAAATAAAGAGACTGAGGCACACAAGAAAACAAAACAGAGACAAGAACAAGGCAAAACAATACAGGGCTACGGTAATATCAAGACTAGAGTACCTACTTACTACTTTACAGCTTATATACTATGCAGTACATAGGGCCCAGGGCTCAGGCCTGGGTTCCAGCAGCAGATCGCGGTGCTGGGGCTTGGGGTGAGACCTGGGGGCCATGCGGGGCGGGGCGAGGTTGAGACATGTCGTGTGGCACAGAGGTCTCGCACTGGAAATGCAGAGACACGCAGTAGCGGGGCGGTGAGAGGGAGCAGGAGCGGAGCATAGTGTGCAGGAGTCGGATCAGCGGTGATGCGTGATTGTGATGCATGATGGGAGTCTCGGCGCAGGCCGGGGGTGATGGGTGGTGCCAGCACTGATGTGGCGGTTACGGCGGTGATGGCTGGAGGGTGCTGCAAGTGGCGGTGGCTGTGGCAGCAACGGGCGGTGATGGCCAGTGATGGCCAGGGATGCCGCATGTGGTGGTGGCTGATGGCGTTGATGGGCAGTGATGGCCGGTGATGGCCAGGGGAGTTGGCCAGGTAGCTCGTGGGGGTGGTTTTGGGAGGGTTGGAGTCCCAGGGGTCAGTAGCGGGTCATGACAGTGTCCACGGACGCAGAGCACCAGTAGGGCACAAGGCATAGGAGGCCAAAGCAGGGCAGGAGGAGTGTGCTGGGGAGCGCCAGTAGCGCTGGGTGAGTGGGTGAGTGCTGGGGAGGGTGGAGGACAAGTGCCAGGGGTAGGTGCGAGTCCTGGGGATACAAAAGAGTGGAACAAGCAAGTGCCGGTGTGTGAGCAAGTTCCAGGGTTCAAAGAGGTGACAAATGTGGAGATTTAGCGAGTTCTGGGGATGGAAACAGATACATGGAGATTAAGTGAGCCGAAAGGGGAAAGGGGTCGAGATAAGATAAAGGGAAAGGGGAGCAGAATAAGTCAAGATGGGAAATTGGAGACAGGAGAGGCAAGAGAACTTAGAGTCGAGAGAGAGAGAGAAAAGGCAAAGCAAAATGGATTAGAGTAAGAGACGAGTAGAGATGAGGCAAGGGACAATACAAGGCAAGTACCATAAGAAAGAAGCAAAATGAAGATGATGAGACCAGGACGTGAGAGAAGATGAGATGGAGACAAACACAACAAAACAGTATGGGGCTATGGTAATATCAAGACTAGAGTACTACTTACTACTCTACGACTTATATACTATGCAGTAGGTAGGCCTCAGGGCTCAGGCCTGGGTTTCAGTGGTGGATCGCAGCACCGGGGCTTGGAGTGAGACCTGGGGGCCGTGCGGAGCGGGGTTGAGACATGTTGCGTGGTGCGGAGGTCTTGTACTGGAAACACAGAGATATGCGGTGGCGGAGCGGTGAGGAGGGGAGTGGGAGCGGGGCGTGGCATGCAGAGGTTGAGTCAGCGGTGATGCGTGATTGTGATGCATAATGGGGGTCTCAGCATGGGCCAGGAGCAATGGGTGTTGCCAGTACCGGTGCTAATGTAGCAGCTATGGGTGGTGTGATAGTCAAGGCTGGTGCTGATGTGGCAGTCACAGCGGTGATGGCTGAGGGGATGCTGCAGGTGGTGGTGGCTGGTGGTGGTGATGGGCGGTGATGGCTGGGGGCTGCTGAGGGGGTTGACCAGGTAGCAGTCCAGGCCCGGGGCGGTTGTGGGGGTTGTTTTAGGGAGGGTTTGAGTCTTGGAGCCAGGGCTGAGTCTCGGGGATCGGTAGCAGATCGTGACACTGACGGTATAACTGTCCTATCTATTAGGCTGTATATCTGCTATCAGCCGGCAAAGAATTTGCTGCAACTGGCAAGATAACACAGATCCCCTACAGCACTACATTTTGTGAACAGAAGAAGTTCCTTGATCAAATGGCTGGTGATAGCAGCTCATGGGTCTTGGAACTCTTTGCCAAATGGAATTCTGTAGTCTTTGAAGGCGTGCCTGATGCCGTGCATCATGCAGACACGTCACCTGTATATGATGAGCAGGAGGTTGCATGGCAGGCAATACTGAATTTAAAAATAACAGGTCATGATAACAGCTCAGATGTTGGAGAAGATTCTGATTGGCCTAAGGATAATTCTTTGGATCAAGAATCTGTTACCATGACAACACTAAGAACGTCTCCATCTGAATCTACGCATCAGCTTCCGACAGGGATTCAGAAGCAGACTTCAGCTTCTGCCGGATCCTCTTCTCCTCTCACATCCATGGAGCAGTCTATGCCTTTGAATGTCTCAAATCGTTCCAGCAATAGTGCATGATCAGCTTCAGGGTCAGCTGCACATAGATTAGCTGCATTTCCTCCCTCAATGACGTTCTCTGATTCAGATTTGTCAGAGCCTCAAGGATCCATCACTGAGCATGATCAACACTCACCTGCTCCTGCTTGGTATTCCCAAGACCTGAACGAGCCTCTTGATCTTGAGGCACTCTCGCTCCAGATCCAGGAGTATGAGGACTCACACATGGATGCTGGAGGAGATTTGATGCCATCTCAAGGGGGTCAGAAGGCAGAACAGCATGCATGTAGTTTAGGTTGTGGTTGAGGCAGAGCTACCGGCCGAGGAAGGGGAAAGGCTAAGCATGTGACAGACCAACCTGAGGTTGTTGAACCCACAAAACGTTCTACATGGTCTTGAAAGTAGACATGATCATAATTAGGGTCAACGTTCTTCAATTTAAATGCTTCAGAGTATGGACTGATACCTTTTGTACTTAAACACAATATATTTGTAGTGAATGTGTTCAGAATCTCAGAATCTATTGACTCCTACGACACTAGGTAGACTCTGAAAACTATTCTATGAATAGAAGTCACATTCTACATATAATAACAGTCAGTTGACTTAGTGGTAACTCTCGCACACATTAATAGGGCATCCCTATGCGTGAGGCCACAGGTTCAAATCCCCCAAGGTGTAAGTTCTAAATTCTCAAAATAAATTGATAATTACTAATGTTCAATCAATAGAACCATTTGAAATGACTAGATATCAATAATAAAAAGTCAGTAAGTCATAAGTAATAAGTAAAGTCGTAAGTAATAAGTTAAGTCGTAAGTAGTATTGGTAATAAGTAAAGTCATAAGTAGTATTGTAAGTAATAAGTACAGTATAATATACAATACAATAGAAAAAAGGTACATAATAAATAATCTAGTCTGTTTTTCATGTCTCAAATGTCAGATGTCATCAGGTCTGATCAGATTTGTCATCATTCAGGCCTGATCAGACCTGGCCCTGATTAGGCCTACATAATCAGGCTGGCGCCTGATGCACTAACATTTGTGTAATCAGGCCTGAAAATCGGCTCTGTCTAAAGTTACCTTATCAGGGCTGATTCCGCCTGATCCGGTCCCAGGCATTTTTCTGACACAAGAGATGGAATCAAGTGCAGGGAAGTGAATCAAGAAGAAGTCAGAAATAGAAGTTCTCTGACAAGATCCAGGCAATGTCAGCTGTTGCTTGACTGAGTCCTCTGCCCAACATTTTGCAGTAACTGTAAATGCTTGATCTTGATGCAGAAAATCTACAGAATTCTTCTTGGTTTATGTCTAAGAATTAAATATAAATTGTGCTTGAATTTTGAGAGGCTAATGATCAAGAGGCACTGTGGGCCTGCATCAATTTTTGATTTTGTTTTTTTCAGAAACTTCAGATTTTATCTGGCTCAGTGGTGTCATACTGAGACAAATTAGTGACCATTTTTGGATATGTCCACTTTAACAGGAAGTAATCTCCTATGGTCAATCAAGGACTCTGAACTTTGATCATCACTAGTTTTGTGCTTTTCTCTTTTGATTTCTTTCATTTGCTATATCTGCTGTGGATATTACCATACAGTATGCCTTTCAAAACTGTCCAGAAGCCTCAATCAATTAGAACAGTTAGCAGAGGTTCTGGTTCTTGCAGTTTCTTTTTCCTTGAGTAGATTTCAATGCTTTGCTGCTTTGAGAGTGGTTGGTAGACCCAGAAACTGTGTTGATCAATATGTGCATTTGATAATGTATTTCTGGCTTATGCTAAGCAAGGCAAAGTCATTGCTACAGTTCAAAGTGCTTTCATAGACTCTTTTCTTGATTCATTTTGTGCCTTAATCATTTAAAGGGTGTTATTCATATGTCTGCTCTTGTACTGAAGATGAGCAATGACCAACAAAAAAGGAATATCTATTTTCTGCAAGCAAAGCACTAGCATTACTGTGTGCCTTTAGAGATAACTGACAAAGGCACTGTTGCTCTAGTGGTACTACAGTGTGTCTAAAAGTCACTTTTATAAAGAAGGCCATTGGTGCAAAGTTTGTTGAAATTATGAACAAGATGGATGTGATTGTTCTAGTATGAATAACCCATGAATGAAGCAAAAATAAGTGTATGACATCAGCTTTTTGTCATTCTACAAGTAGTACTCAGCCTAGAAATATCGAACAAATACAAATGCAAAGGATAGTATCCGGCTCAAATCTTGCAGTTGCCATAGAAATGCTTAATCTTGCTGCAGAAAATGCACAGGATTTTTTTTCATTTTTTTCTGTCTAGAAATTAGATTTAAATTGTGTTTGAATTTTGAGAGACTAATTATCAAGTGTATAAAACAGGCTCTGTGGGCCTGCATCAATTTTTGATTTTTTTCAAAACTTTGGATCTTGCCTAGGTATGACACCAGAGCCGAAACTTACATTGATTGGATAACACCTTTGATCTCAATTCTCATGACATCTAAGATCCCGGTATTCAATTTGGAGTCCCAAGTCTACGCCTAGCCTAGTTCGTCTGGACATGTGGTAGCTACAGGTAGATACCGGATACCATATGCTACTAAGTACCATGAATAGCCTGACCCGATGGCAAAACTTCGGTCTGAAACAACGAGTTTGCTCTCGGATGAATCGAACGTAAACTTTACTTCTCAGTCACTTCCATCTTTTCGCCTCTCCCTTTGACCGCACGCTATCATAAGACAAGATGGCCAGTGTTTCCACCTCCGACGTTTGCTTGTACTTCCTTGCGCTGTGAGTGGGGACATTGTGTGGGCTGCAGAGACTGGTGAATTTACGCTATACAGCTTCGTGCCGCCGCTCGCGGTCTTTCTCAGTATCGAAGCCCTCTTATTTGTTTAATGGAGAACCTGACGCAACCCTGATGCTGTAGAACGAGGTTGTTCAGCAGGTTTGTTGTCTTTAGAGTCAGGGAAGCAGGCTTCAATCTTAGCATCCTCAGACCTCTTGATAAACATTCTACTGTGGATTTTTCTGTGGATTGGAGGTGTGATTCATGCTTGGTATGCTTTAGATTTCTTGAAAGCTTTAAAGCGTGTAGTGACTGATTTAGGTATATCATTTCTCGACGAGAGGGTACCATGTAGATGCGCAGAAACCTTTACCTTTCTGAATTCATCAATGAGTCATCTCCTATCGTCGGTTTCCGAGGTCAAAGTAATGAATCTAGAAGATATGTAGTTCATTCGAGCTACATCAGCATATGCCGTATCGAGAGATGATCATAGATTCTCGTATCAGTAGTCCTCATATCAAACATTCACCGTCGCCATCCAACACTATTCCTCAGAGTTGTTGCTATCTTGGTTCTCACTAAAGAAATACTGAATGGCGCCCGTGATTGCCCGAAATACAGCACCCAAAGCGAGTATCTCAATAGGATGGCCGCCCATTGCCACTCTCTGAGCAATTGCAAATGGCGAGCCGCGGGTGATATTTCCAACAGAAGATTGATAGTGAAAGGCAATTGAATCTGAATTGAGGATGAGTCGAAGTCACATCGCGTTACGACAAGTCTTACTTGCTGCAGGGCCAGCATCCGTGGATCCAGCGGCGTCTAAAACGCCCTGCGTGTCTTCTCGAAATCCAAAGGCGCCATGGAGAGCACCTTGTGCAACGGTGCCCTGTTAAACGTTTCCATAAAATCGTGCTAAGCATATGAACATTGGTCGTTGCCCGACCGAGACTCACGAGGACTGAGCATCTTATAAGTCCTGGTGAATGGAAGGTGAACTGGTCACGTACAGCTTCGTCGAGGTCGAGACTCGTTATTGGTGCTGGAAGTATCGTCATGAGCTGGTTCAGACATGACAATTAGGGAGAGGAGTCAAAGAGTCTGTGCAAATGTTTTGCTGTTTGAGTCCAATTATAGTCGGATGCTGGTAGCGTAAGGAACATCAGACACCAGATTTGTGATTTGGAAGAACATCAAACTTTGAAGACGCCACACCCGAGAAGGTGTGAGGTGGAAGCACTGGTAGAAGTCTGTGATGAAATCTGACGTCAAAAATGCGAGCCCAGTAACGCTTCTGGGAGAAATATGCCGTTACTGTCAAGAATCTCCAAACACCCAAAAATCTAGATCAATGCACATAATGACCTGGCCGCCAGTAGAGTTAAAATGACAGATATACAAGGTACGCGTTAGAAATATCTTTGACCATTAATTTATGCCAAAGATGGCGGCCTCCACCTTCATCCATCGGGACATGCTTCTTGCCGACAATGGAGATAGACCAACGCATAACTTTGTTGGCGAACAGAACACGGCTGTATGAGAAAGTGTTTGCAGTCGAGAACTGTTGTACACGTGATTTTGACTGGACACATATATAAGTCGAGACTACCAGAGTCAAAACTATGGGCTGAAGACGAGGTGAGTTTGGCTGGTACGGCGCACAATCCCATTTTTTCAGACACCCCTCAGTTATTCCTTTGCAGGCAAGACTGGAGAAAGGCGTAACAGAGCCTAAACAAATGGCCACAGAATTCAAAGAACTCGAGCGATTTTTCGATAGCTCGAAAAAGGCAATTCAAATCACACTGTGATGAGAGGGAATCAAGGTATCACTCACTGCTCCGTGATAGGACTGGAGAAGATGTGAACGAGACCCCGGTGACCGGAATTGAGGATGTGATTCCAACAACTGATGATAAATAATATATCGATGCATTAGCACGAGGACGGAAGCTCGATTTCTGCGATCAAATGCTCCCGTGAAAACTGCACACCTCAATGAGATGGCCAACCAGAAATCCAGGTATTCATGCACCTCGAGGCTCCGTGATAAGGGAACCAGACGCGGTGACCGGAATTGAGGGTGTCATATTCTGACGTCAGATGAATCGAGGTATGGTATCAGTATGGACTCAAAACCTTGAAGCTACCGTAATGTGAGACTGCGCAATTTATCCCCAGGCTTCTGTAGAGTGAAGACTGACACCTAAGGATAGTTCAATTTGTGTGACGAAGCCCAAGGTTGATTCGAACGACGAAGCATCTTCTGAGAGTTCTGCTAATAGCCACTCGGGACACTCGAGAAACGAATAGAACGACCCTCGTGATAGAAGAAGGGTCCGACGTCGTAAGTCCCAAACAAGCGTTGAAGAAGTGATAGAGACCATAGTACGTGACATAACCACTGTAAGGTGTCTTGCCAAGGCTACGAAGATTCTGCGAGGGGAAGAGTATAGTAGCGACAATTATCGCAGTTTTCGATTCTGAGTTCTTCTATCACTATCGAAGTTAGACGGTCAACGAAAAAGATGGAAGCCGCGACAGCGGTGGATGGGTGGCAGCCTCATGATCTACAGAGCCTCGAACCCTCGGAGTCGTTGACTGCATCCCACTGGCAAGACGTTGCATTTCGATCGGCAACAAGCCTGTTTGGGCGATTATGTCGAGCGGCGGTGGCTGTGCTCGTGACGTTGCTTGCAGAACAGTCTGGCCATTGTTCCAACGTTCAACAATTGACAACTCAAGAACTTGGCTGGTCAGTATAAACAACCACATTGTCAGAGTCACAAGCGCGTCGAATGAAATGTCCCCTCCTTCCTCTCCCAACCGAGCCGTTGTTGCTCTAGTCCCAGCTGAGCAAGAGCACTGGCAGCCGGTCCTTCATGTCTCTAACCAAGTTGTCCTGTACAATCCTCATTCACACGCACTTTCAATACGAAAGTTCGACCACTTTCCCAGACGACCCTGTAGACCATGTCCATACTGCAAGCAGACGTTGCCTGCCGACTTTGAACAGGAAATTGATGATGATGACATTGATGTACTCGATTCTGATCCCGCGTACCATTCACGCGTATCGGACTACTTTCAGTTGCTAGCCGCCTCAAATGAGGCATCGTCGCGCCCGTCGACACCACCACCGGTGATGCAGGAGCAGAGTACTAGTGCATTTCCTGCAGAGAAGATGGCGGAGGGGTACTTCAAGGCGTTCTTTCAAGAAGAAATGAAGCTTGGGATGGGAGCTAATGGATCTGTATTTCTCTGCCAGGTGCGCGAGATATTATAGAAATAAAATATCACTGACTTTGCGTGAAGCATATGCTAGATGGTAACCCTCTCGGTATGTTCAGTTTGTAGTGATCCGACGACGTTGAGCTAATATCAGTGGTCAGGCCACTTCGCCGTGAAGAAAATAGCAGTTGGAGAATCACATTCCTATTTATTGACGATTCTTCGTGAGGTATATATATCTCTCGCACCTCATGTCCTTTCTTGAAACAAATATCGTCCCTCAGGTGCGACTTCTGGAACGATTACATCACCCGAATATCATCACATACCAGTAAGCATATAAGCTGTGTGGCGGAATGCTTGAGATTCAACGACTGGCTAGCCATGCATGGCTAGAATCATGCCAATTCTCAGCGTTCGGTCCCAAAGTACCAACACTTCAGTTGAGGCTCTTTATGCCGCCCCAATACCTTCTACTGACTCTCTCTTAGCGTACTAATGCAATGGGCAGAAGGTGGAAGGTCAGCCATTCCGCCAGATCTGTTATGTTTGTGTGATGTTTGACTATCTTCCAGCCTCGATGATTTCATCGACGTACGCCTCGGAAAGGCTCCTCAGCACATCCACATCGACCCTCTCGCTCAGTTTACTTTCCCGGACTCAAGCACATCACCCGCTTTCGGCCCCATTAGGCCCGGCACGCCGATAGTATCCTCTTCAGGACAAGAGGGACCCGCCACAGGTGACTCCCATTCCCGGTCTGCACGAATACGCGCTTTCAGGCAGTTCCAGCGTGCGACGCCTGACGAGCGAGTCCGCATACAACGGGAGATGGCCATCGCGAGAAGACATGCGTCGTGGAAGGCGGTGCATCTGTTGAGTGCGGAGGAAGTGAAGAGTTTGTTCCAGGATGTGGCGACTGGACTCGAGTTCCTGGTATGTGTATCCTCTTGTTTTGTGCCCTCTTGTATGATACTGAATGGCTTGAAGCATAATAAAAGTATACTACATCTGGATTTAAAACCAGGAAACGTTCTCCTTACATGGGACGAAGGGAAGCTAATGTTAGTAGATCCTTCCTGATCCTTCCTGATTTCCCCCTTTTTTGACCTGTTTGTCTCCTAGACCTCGCGCTATGCTCTCCGACTTCGGCACTTCACGCGATATGCTAAAAAGCTCTAGCAGCCGCAGCGGTAATACCGGAACGTTCGTGCTGTCCTCTCTAAATCCTCAATTTTCTGAAATGCTGACTCTACACCTCCACAGCCTCGAATACACTTCTCCTGAATCACTTCCCTCGCCTTTGACAGGCTTCCTGAAGCAAATCGATTCTAAGGCGGATATGTGGTCCCTTGGCATGATTCTACACAAGCTACTTTTCTTCAGCCTGCCATACCGCTACGCTGCTGTAGGTGATGCAAATGGCGAATCTCTTAGTACTGATCGCGAGAGCGATAAATTGGAAAGGTTAGAGAAGGAGGTGCTTAGCTATCCTGGGTATGTATATCTCTGATCCTATGTGCTTGTCATGGGTTGATGGTTGGCGCATAGATTCAAGTCGACAGCTACGCAGATCACTGCGTTTGAGACGAGGCGATTGCCAAGGTCGTTCTTGGTTTTGTTGGAGAGCTTGTTGAACGTGAGCCCGGCCAGCCGCCCTTCATGTGAAAGAGTAACAAATGCCATCAAAGACGGCAAGGTATGTCTTGAATGCTCCACTACTACGCTATCGCCCTAGATAACTTGCCTGTTGCTGTAGCTTGATCCGCTCCAGGACGACTTGCGCCGCGCGAGTGGGGTATCGGTATCCTCAATAGCGCTCCGGAGACCCGATTCCTTCGGACACTCACTCCCACCCCCACTTTTTCCGGTGAGCCAAGTCGCAATAGAAGCTGAGAGCAAAATACGTCAAGAACGCAGCGCGAGCGAGGGGATAGCGGGTGGGGATGAGAAAGAGGTTGATGGACAGACGACGCCAACTAATTTGTCGCATTTCAGCGTCGAGGAAAAGACTCGCCTGCTCGGCCTACCCTCGCCTCCTCCTCCATTGTCTATCCCACGAAGTCTCCGGGTGTTGGTAAGGAGCCAAGTGGCGCCACTAAGTACGGTGTCGAGTGCGACATGGAAGAGGGCATTCAAGTCGTGTGTTCTTGTTGCGAAAGTGAGTTGCGTTATGCCCGTTGCGATATTTGCGAAAAATATGTGTTGATGTACTGCGCTGTGTATAGGTATCCTCGATCTTGACAATGTGCTCTGTCAGAGATAGTTCACGCCCTCTGGTAGTGTTTGTTTTGCTGTTCATGGGGGTGTTGGATACTGTGCTTGAGGGCTTGTGGCCTTCGTTGGTGCTTGCGCTTGTGCATGTCGGAATCGTAGCGTGGTGTCCGTGGAACGTGTGCTGTATCTAGTAGAGCACACATGGACATGATTTCGTGTAAATTATGACTATGTTTCACCGAGATGCTATACATCTGTTTGGTATGGTTTATTGCTTCTTAGTCTAAATTAAATGCAGTTGACTGTTCTCAACTTATGAATGTCATTTTAACAGCTGATGATTGTTTCCTGCAAGAGATTTACAGTTTCTTGGATGTAAATCTGCTTATAAAGTCTTGAATTGTATCGATACTTGTATCATCAGTGCTGCCCAATGAGTGCACGGCCAATGGCCAACGCCCGGGCCGGCCCAGTGCTAGTGATCCGACTGATTGGTTGTTTGCCTCTGGTGTTTAAACTCACGATTGGACCTCTTCCTTCAAATTGGCATGTTATCTAGTGCTCAAAGTCAACTTGCAAGAGCTCTTCAGCTTGATCATATTTCAGATGAAGAAGTATCATATTAACCCTTGTATCGCTTTCCCACAATCTTAAGTGCATTCAGGAACTTGGTCGCTCGATTTCCGCTCTTCTGACAACAGCACGAGAGAGTTCACCCCAAATACCATTATCACGCGTTGCTCACGAGATCGTACGAGCTGATGTTGCGTCTTTGCTTGTGTGTATCAATGAATGGTCACTCCTCGAATGCATACGACGAAATAATAGGACCCTCTGGACACATTACCGATACTCTTGCCTTGCAAGGATCCTGCAGCACGAGAAATTCTCGCCTTAATCGGAGAGTGTGGGTCAGCGAAGGAGATTGTGATCGCAGCTCAAGAGGCCATAGAGCGTCTGACCGCCACATACGAAACCTTCGACGATGACGACAACAAGTCTGACGCCACACAACTTTCATTCCCCACTCAGATAGAAATACTGGTAGACTTGTACTCTGCATGTGCGTCGTGTCAGCTCAGCTTTTTGTATTTATAATCTACGGTTAATTAGGCATACCCCGCCTCAAACTACGTCGTAAGACTACCTCAGAGACACTAAGCCCGCTGCTTCGCGACTTAGAACAAGCCATACGACTCTCAGGTCCTCTCGCATCCAGTGAAGAAGGTAGATCCTTGATTAGCTCAGCATCTCGTCTTGTCATCCGATCCAGAAGTTGGGCGAAGTCGTTTGACAGCCAAACAGATGAAAGTAGAGAGTGTGATGTAAGTTTGACCTACAGGGCTAATATTCATATTGTTGATGCGCTCTCTATCAAGAAACTTCTAGAATCGTTGTTGGACTGTACTCTACTCGCGTGTGAACATTGTATTAAGGCATCTCTGGCTCAACGAAGCCTTGAAACAATCTACCCTCGTTTAGCGACCCGATCTTCTGTACCTCCTGGCTGGGAAGCGGGGGAAGAAGCTGTGTCCGAAGCCATTGTGAGTGCATTTTGACCCAGGTGTCGAGTAACCGGCTCATTGTTGATCGTTGATCAGAACGCGTACTTGAGCCTTGGATTCGCGGGGGACTCGTTAATTACCCAACCATTACTTTCTAGAATGGTAATCTATGCTCACCTCGCGTCAAATCCACTGGCATCTACACATCTGGGAAAACTTGTTTCTATGACTGTTAGCTCCATTCAAGCCAATTGCGGGTTGGATGAAGCCTTGACCATTCTTTTACGCGGCCTAGCTCCCGTGAATGCCTCACCGCGGTCACATCTTTCCGAGGACATCATTTTTCCTCTCTTCGCTGTGATACCCCATCTATCAAGCTCACATCCGGACTCACTTGTAAGGCATCAAGCTTTCCGCATTCTTTCTGTCTTGCTCGCTTCGTGTCCTCCTCTTATTCGAATGCAACTGCTACGGGAGCTAACAGTCGATGAGAACTATCCGCAAATGCGTGTTGCATCTGTAGGGCTGGTACGAGAAGCAATCCTCGAGGGCCTTTCACATCCTCCACACCTTTTCGCATCTCCTCGATTTTTCGACGTCTTCGGGCCAATATTGTTCCGGCCAAACCCGCCGAATTTGTTATTAGATGAAGGGCTTTCCTTTGAAAGCTTGGAGGAATCTTCCGAGTCGGCGAGGCTTGTGGAAAGCTTGGGGACATATTATACCATATTACTAAGGGATACGGATAACCTCGTGAGTGCACACGCCTGTTATAGAATTTAATCGTGAATGTCCTCTGCCAGACCCATATGCGTAACAAAGATGCTCTAAATAGCGTGGAGACATCTCTTCTATCCCCTCTCAGGTTGGCATTGGGTAGATTGGGAAAGAATTTGGGGGAAGCAGAAGGTAGGCTGTTGACCATCTGAACAACTCCTAGTCTCAGTCGTCTGCAGACCATAATCGCAATGCGATTACCCTCGGGTCTCTCCAAATGTCTGTTGAAAGAGTTGACGAAGCAATCTCGCGACTCAGAAAACAACATAGCGGTGTCCTTGTATAATTGATCATAACCATGTCCTTGGCTTACGTGGGCCAAACCAGCGTTAGATAAGGCAAGCGCCCCATGGACTGCCACTCTTTCCTATCTCGGTAGTCTGACTTGGTGTAAGCTTCGGCTACGCGCATTGCCGGCTAGCCCAGCGTGAGATAAGGCGTGCGATCCGATGGACTGCCGCCTCTTTCCTTTCTCGGATATGCTATCCATAAGGAAGCGCCTTTTATGGACTGTCGCCATTTCCTATTTCGGTATTCAGACTTAGCGGCAGAGTGCGCGTCTGAGACTTCCCACTAGGCTCTCCCGCGCACCCACCACGATTCATTTAATAAAAGAGTTATTCGTCGTTGCTTCTTGAGTTTCATAATGTCCTCTTCTTGCTCGACCCGAAGTGCTGGGATGCGCAACTCTTCCGAATCATCTCTTACTGCTCGAAGTGGTGAACCTGCCTCACAGAATGCTCCGACTGTCAGAGATTGAAGTCTGGACGATCATGGAGTCGAGCACGGCTGCGCCCCCCTTTGTGTAATATTTTTCCTTCCCATACCTCAGTTCGTTACCTATCCCTAACGCGACTGAGCACGCTACGGCGTCTACTAGGGATTACTTGATTCAATAGGTTATGGGCCCCGTAGCCAAATCTTAACAGGAAAAGATCAAGATGAACTCAAAATCAACGCAGACGTCATACAATCGTGTTCCAGCTGCGACAAAGCTGCACTAAATCTCCCTGAAATCACCCAGATCATCCTGGACCCACACCCACGTCATGTCAGCCTCCGACACAACAGCATGCCCTGTACTCACAGGGCCCGAGAACTGCCAAATCTGGAAGATCAGAGTCACTGCGAAGCTTCGGCAGGAAAAAGTCTGGGATGTAGTATCTGAGGCATGCCCATCTCTGGCAGCCCCAATTATCTACCACAGCTAGTCAACGCAACAACATTCTGATAACTGGTCTGTATGAGATTCCAAGGCAGCCGGCATCATCATTGCGCACATTTGTAATCGACTCGCCCTCGAGTCAGCTCACTCTCACATGCCAAGGACATGTTTGACAAACTCGTGAAGATACATGAAAACACAAATGTGGGCGTGAGCGCGTTCTACACGTTCATTTAGATGCTCAGCACAAAGTGGGATGGATCACCAGCAACACTCAGCAAGCACATTGCCACCATCTCTGCCGCAGATGCAAAGCTTACAGCCATGAAAAAGCAAATCAATTGTGAATTCCTAGCATTCATCCTCCTGCACTCTCTCCCTGATGACAACATATGGGAGTCTTTCAGAGCCACTGTTCTAAACTCCACAGTCCCTGGAGTTCCACTAGCCTTCACTGATCTCTTGGACCGTCTCACTTTCACTGCAACTGCACAACAGGGTGCGTCGTCCAAATCTGCCCTCAAGGCCAACATCAACTCCAAACAGAGGTCCAAGCCCAAAGCTGACGCATGGTGCGAGCTTCACCAGTCTGGCACTCACAACACCTTGGAATGTCGTACAATAAAGGAGCAGAGGGTAAGACGAAAGAAGCTGAAGGGAAAGGCAAAAGCAAAGGCAAATCATGCGAGCCATGACTCTGAATCAAATGACGGTGATTCAGAGGATTCAGATAGAAATACTGGTGGTGGGACAGTGAAGCGTTCGAGTACAAAGTCTGCTCATATCTCTGAAGCATTAATGTCATGCATTTTGGCTTATGCTGGGAGTGCCTCAGGCAGTTTTCCTTGCTCAAGTACCATTGCTGACTCTGGTGCCTCTGCCCATATGACACCCAACCGAGAATGGTTCAAGTATGGAACCTTTCAGGAACTGAATCCTCCACGGAAAGTCCATTTCGGCGACAATTCCTTTGCAAATGCCACAGGCATCAGAACCATTTTCCTTGAATGCAATGTTGATGGCAAAACAAAAATAACTGAGCTTGAAAATGCCCTATACATACCATCTTACCACCTCACACTCATTTCAGTCCATTAGCTGGACAAGGCTGGGCTGTACACAGTCTTCGAAAACGGCGCTTGCAGGATTAAGACAACAAAATGGCACAAGATTGTGTTGACTGGGCACCACAAAAACAACCTATACCACTTGAACACCCTTCCAGTCATACATGCACATGCCTCCATCGACATCAACACACTTCACCACCGGCTTGGCCACGTTTCTCCAACGAGACTGGTACAGATGGTCAACGATGGAGCTCTTGAGGGCATAGACAAGGTCACTAAGCAGCCGAAATTCTGTGAACCATGCACACTGGTAAAGTCCAAAAAGCTGCCATTCAAACACAAAAGTCAGAAGGCCACTCACCCCTTTCAAATAATCCATTCAGATGTGGGTGGTCCAGTTAGCCCTGCTGACCGTCATGGAAACTGCTATTGGATATCCTTCATTGATGGCTATGGATGCTTTTCATGGATATATTTCATGAAAAAGAAAAGCAAGGCACTTACATGCTTCCATGAATTCAAAAGTGACATTAAAACTTTCTTTCAAACTGATATCAATGAAGTCAAACTCTCCAAGAATTTTGTAACATTTTTTCAATCTGATGGGGAAGGCGAGTACATCAGCAAGCAGTTTCAGGCAGAACTCAGCAAAGCAGAGACAGTGCACCTCACCACAGTACCCAACACACCCAAACAAAATGGTTTGGCTGAACGCATGAATCAAACCTTAGTAAATACGGCCACTGCAATGTTAATTGAGTCAGGATTACCAAAGTCTTTCTGGTCAGATGCCATGCTCACTGCTGCAACGGTTATCAGTCGAACTCCTGCTGCAGGACTAAAAGGGAAGGTTCCATATACCAAAATATTTGGCCAAAAGGCTGATATATCATGGTTCCAACCATTTGGAACCACTGCCTATGCCCTTATTTTTAAGGACAAACAAAATGGGAAGTTTGCAAAAAAGGCTTGCAAAGCAGTGCTCATAGGCTACAGCACTGGAAAGAAAGCTTACAAGCTCCTTGACATCACCACACAAAAAGAATTCAGCAGCCACCATGTTAGATTTGATGATATAATCATGACATACCATCTGAAATTGTTGACTTGATGGATGAGGACAACCCTACAAGTGAGCGTAAGTGGGAGCCAAACTTCTTGCAACTGCAACAAAACCTTGTACAATGCCAAGTCCAAGCTAAAGCAAACAACAAGTCAGATGAGGAAGCAGATCCAAGTTCAGTGGGAGAGCCTACAGATGCAGCACCTGCCATGAAGGATGAAGCCGCCGACAAACCAGCACCACCACCACCATTGGACAAGATAAAAAGGATTCAACCTCAAATTCCAGCATCAACACTCACAGTTACAGCTCCAGCCACCGCAACCAAGAGAAAACACACCCCTGAACAAGCCACAACACCAGTGGGAGGAGCTTCTACAATGACCAGGAAGAAGAGCACTTGCACAAGAAAACCTGTTGTCAAAGATGCAGGTTATCAGCAAGCTGTGAAACTTCAGGAGCAATGGAGAAATGAAAATTGAGCTGAGAAAAGGGCTTGCTCTGTCAACACATCTGCTGGGCACACACACCAAACCCTACTAGACATTCAAGCTCATGCAGACAGTCCTAAACTCAGTAATCTAAGCAACCCAACTGACTTAGAGGATGATGTGTTTTTTGACTTCAGTAACTCACCAGAATCTAAAGATGAAGAGAAGACCTTCTTTGCTGGTATTTCACAGAACAGCCATAGCAAAAACCCCACTCCTCAAAATGCTACTGAGGCCTTTGAGGGACCCAATGGAGAGCACTGGAAATTAGCATTGCAAGAGGAAATACAAAACCTGATTGATAACAATGTCTATAAAGTGGTGCCCATTCCAAAGGAAGTAAGGCCTCTAACTTCCAAAATGGTATTTTGCATGAAGTACAACTCAAATGGTAATGTTGAATGCCACAAAATCTGCATAGTAGCATGAGGCTTCACACAGGTTGAAGGGGTATACTACAAAGAGGTCTGGTCACCAGTCACAAACCTTGAGTTAATATGAATAATCCTTGCACTCGCTGCCAAGTACAACTTTGAGCTAGATCAAACAGATGTCACCACAGCGTACCTTGGTGGACGGCTCAAAGAAGAACTTTACATGATGCCATCAAATGGAGTCAAGATTCTCCCATGACACTGCTGGAGGTTAAGGAGGTTGTTGTATGGGCTCAAGCAAGCAGGACGCACATGGAATTTGACGCTCAATAAAAATCTTTGCAACCTTGGCTTTGCCTGCCTCAATGCCAAAACATGCTTGTATGTTTACAAACAGGGAGGCAAAATCTGCCTCCTGGTAGTGTACGTGGATGACTTCTTGTTAGCCACAAACTCACAACCATTCATGAACGATATACAAAAGCAACTGTCAGCTACATTTAAAATGCATGATTTAGGACCTGTCATGACCCGCTACTGACCCCTGGGGCTCAGCCCCAGCCCCAGGACTCCAACCCTCCCAAAACCACCCCCACGACCGTCCCGGGCCCGGACCGCTACCCAGCCAACTCCCACGGCCATCACCGCCCATCAACGCTACTAGCCACCGCCACCTGCAGCACCCCCGGCCATCACCACCCATCGCCGCCCATCACCACCACAGCCACTGCCACTTGTGGCACCCCCCGGCCATCACCGCCGTGGCCACCACATCAGCACCGGGTCTCAGCTATCACACCACATCAGCGCCAGCACCGCCCGTCATCCCTGGCCCACGCTGAGACCCCCATCATGCATCACAATCATGCATCACTGCCGACCCAAACCCCACATGCCACACCCTGCTCCCGCTCCCCCTCACCGCCCCACTACCACGTGTCTCTACGTTCCCAGTACGAGACCTCCACGCCGCGCAACATGTCTCAACCTCACCCCACCCTGCGCAGTCCCCAGGTCTCATCCCAAGCCCTGGCACCACAATCCGCTGCTGGAACCCGGGCCTGAGCCCCAGGCCATACGTACTACGTAGTATATAAGTCGTAGAGTAGTAAGTAGGTACTCTAGTCTTGATATTACTGTAACCTGTCTTGTCTGTTGTGTTCTCCTCTCTGTTTCGTTTTCTCACGTGTCCCAGTCTCGTTACTTTACTTGCTTCTTTTCTTGTTGTACTCGTCTCGTTTTGTCTCTCTGTCTCGTTCTCGTCTCCACTCGTCTCGTACTCCCAATCTAATCTCATTGTCCTCCTTCTTCTTTTCCACTCTAAGTTCTCTTAATTCTCCGTTCCCGGCTCCTCTCTTCTACTTAATTGTTTCCATCTCCTGTTATCTTATCTCAACTCTTTCCCCTTTTGGTTATCCAACTTCCCCAGTTCTGTTTCCATCCCCGAGACTCGCTAAGTCCCCACACCTGATTATCTCTTGATCCCTGGGACTTGTTCGCTCACCAACACTCGCTCGTCTCATTCTCTTGCACCCCCGGGACTTGCGCCAACCCCCAGCACTCATCCTTCACCCTCCCCGGCACTTGTCTCACTCACCGGCGCTACCGGCACTCCCCCACATACTGCCCCCGCCCTGCTTCGGTTGGTGTTCGCCCAGTAGACTGAGCCTCCGTGGTCAGCGGAACCTAACAGGACCAGCCACATACATACTAGGAATCCAAATCAAGCGGGATTGAGCAGCATGCACCATCTCATTATCACAGCAGCAATACATAAAAACAGTAGTTGAACACTGTGGAATGAAGAATTCAAAACCCATGTGGACATCCATGGCCACCAAATCAAAACTCACCACCAAGGACCCCTCCAACAATGCCATGATTGTGGAGATGAAATTGGGGGAGAATTGCATGTTATACTTGAGTGTGGTCAGCTCATTCATGTACACCATGATGGGCACTCAGCCGGACATAGTATATGCAGTTGAAGTATTGGGGCGCTACAGCTTGGCCCTCAAAAATCACCACTGTTCAGCCACAAAGCAAGTTCTCTGGTATTTCAACACAACTGCAGACATGGAGCTGAAGTTTGATGGAAATGATGTGAGCATGGATACATCCTTTCATGGCTATTCTGACGCAGACTGGTCCAGTGACTCTAATACTTCAAAATCGACATCAGGATATGTATTCTTCTCTGCTCAAGGTGCAATAGGCTGGGCAAGCAAGTGTCAGACAATGGTCATGTTGTCCTCAACCAAATCTGAGTACATAGGACTTTGCCACACAGACAACACCTCACATGACTACAAAGTTTCTATGAGGATATTGGACATGCCCTAAGGGAACTATCACAGCTGTTGTGCAACAATCAAGCTGCAATCATTCTGACAAAAGAGGTGCAATATTGCTCATGGACAAAGCATATACAGCGCAAGTACCACTATCTTCATAACAACCTTGTGGGCAATGGCCAAGCCATTGTTCGATATGTACCAATGGATGACATGGTTGCAGACATTTTCACAAAGGTGCTGCCTCATGAAAAGCACTGGAAATTTACTAAAGCAATGGGTCTACACCTCTACATGAGTGAGAGTGTCAGAGATTGAAGTCTGGACAATCATGGAGTTGAGATCACGTGTGCATGGCTGCGCCCCTCTTTGTGTAATATTTTTCCTTCCCATACCTCAGTTTGTAATCTATCCCTAACACGACTGAGCATGCTATGGCATCTACTATGGATTACTTGATTCAATACTGACATCTGGTTCAGATGCACCTCCTGTTTCTCAGAGTATACAAGGCATCAATATCCTCCTCAATGCGGACATTTATGGTCCTATTCCTGACGATTTCAATTTTGATGGAAAAATCAATCTGCTTGATGGCATCACCTGCTTTGAACTCCCTCTTGCCGTTCATATCCATGAACATGTTAGTATTGAGGAGTTCAACAACAATAGTATTCTTAAAACTATTGGGGTCAAGAACACTCCTGCACCTAGGCCAGATGACAGGGATATTGGACCCCCTCTCAAACCTCTGTACTACTATGCAGATGTTGAGGTCCACAATCTTATAGACAGTGAGGCCTTGTGTGCTCTTTTCACACCTCTTCTAGCTGCCCTCCTTAGAGAGATTGTTTCAGGCCAAGCACAGTTGAAGCGGGTTGGAGATGAATGACAGATGCCCAGAGACAGAGATAAAGAAGGCAATGGATCCATTTGTTTCAGACTCCTTGGAAGCATATAAATGAACAATTCTGTTGAGAGATCTCTGGGAGAGGCAAGAGATATTTTCATTCCAACTATCTATCTTTTGAACATTTGGAATTGTTATCCTCCTCCGCTTAATTTCTTCACTAACCAACACATAGACCAAGTAAACAACTCCCCACAATTGATCCATGCTAAAATTGTCTGACCATTTGGTGCTGATGATAAATTCTCAGAGAAAGTTCAACTCCTGGACTTAGTGAAGATGATCCCTATTTGGAGCAATGATGATACATATCTTTGTCTGAGTCCTCTATGCTTCCTAGAGGCTTCCAAAAATCTTCTGGATGCTCTTAAACTTCTTGCTAAGGCTCTGTACAAGCATAGTCATGTCAATCTGGTCAAGTCCCCCCATATCAAACATGCTCTTGAATACAAAAAACATCTCAACTTCTTCAGACAAGTTGAGGATTTTGAAGATTCTTATCCACTGTGGTACAAATTCAAGCACAAGGCACACTTGGACATCCTTATGGCCAACATTTTATTTAACTGGCAGCAATATGAATTCAGAGTTGATGTCATCCTGCAGTCTCATTGTGCATTGGTCAATGACAGGAAAAGATGCTTTTTTTCGCCAAATGCTAAATTTCCAAAATTGTAACAATGCTCTGACACTTCATCTCAATGTTCTATGTCCTTGAAAAATTCCCCATCATTTTATGAGACAATGTTCTGGCCTGCCTTCTCTGCAGAAAGACACATTGCTTTACTGAACACCCTGCCAATGCCATCCTCTTTGACAATGGGAAAAATTTGTTCTCAAGGCTTGTTGAAAGCCAGCTTGTTGTTGCAAAAAAATCCTAAAGGAACGCAGCCCAAGAAGGTCTGTGGTGTCTATAACCTCAACAGACCCTGTAATAACCATCATGGAGGGGATGCCCTCCACATCTGCTCACTCTGTGGAGGGAACCATCCTGCCTTTGCAAGACTTCCTCATGTCTGCATGTCTCTGATGGATACTTTGGTACCTAATTCTCAGAAGCAATGACCTCAAAAAATTCTCCTTTACAATGACTTCACCAGCACTATTCATTGTCATCCTTCACCATTCCCTACATTACCTGATGACTATAAAATCTTCCATCGTATTGTCCATCTTTACAATTCTTCAGCCTTTTCTAAATTTTTAGTCAAACATAACTATCTTCCTCATTATCCCTATCTGGTCAACAATCTTAATCATGGCTTTCCTTTGGGTACTCTGCCTATTTTGAATTCATCCATTGTACTCAAGAATCACCCTTCAGTCGATAAATTCTCATCATTCATTCAAGAATATATTGACAGTGAAGTTTCTCTTTCTTGCATGTCAAGTCCTTTTTCTTTATCTGAGGTCGAGCACATTCTTTGTGGCTCTATATACTGCTCCCCTTTTACCATTCCTGAGCAGCAGCAGGCCCTTGGTCTGCCACCAAAACATTGTGTGTGCAGGAATCTTTTTAAGGACGACCCTGTAACAGGTGTTTTTTCTGTCAATAGCTTCATCAATAAAGATGACCTATTGATATGCTTTAACATAGCTTATCAAGTGGCTGAACAAGTATGTTTTCTCCACACAAGTATCTCCCTCAAATTTTCTGGCTTTTTGATGCTTTCCGCCTGCATGTCATTTCAATGTCTGTCTCCTGCTTGTTTATTTCACACATTCTTTATCTTTTGTCTATGTCACATTCTTCCTTTCTCTTGATTTCTGTTGTCATTTTGACAAATCGCTGCTATTTGACATCTTTCACATATCCTTTCACTTGACAAATCACCATCATTTAATGTCTCTTTTCTTTGATTTTTTCTTGTCATTTGACAAATAGCCATCTTTTGATGAATTCTTTCTCCCTTCCTGAATTATTAATTCTCTGCTGTCTCTCGATACATTGTTCTTTCCTCAAACTTTTTGCTGTTACTCAGCCTATACCTAACTCTTTCTTGATATCAAATTCACTTTACCTTCCTTTCCTTTCTATTGCCTCTTCTTTTTGCATTAACTCTATTCCTTACAATGGACTCATGATTTCTAGCACTTTAATTGTCATTTCATTCTTCTCAATAATTTTCCAGATTGCTATTGCCCCTCCAAGAACACAAGATTGTTCATTCAACATTAGAACTTTTCACCATACGTGTCCTGTTATGCTTGACCACACACTGGCTATCTGCAAGAAAAAAGTCCTATATATGATATTGTACATAGATCATGTTCATCCTTTTAGTGCCAGATCTGCCAGTAGTAATTTTGGGCAAATTGGCAATGCAGTTGTTGATATATGGAGTGCTGAGCTCACAGACAATGGTCTTTTCTTCAAACTTAAAGATGACGTTAATTGTTTTCAATTTCCTAACCCATCTAGAAAGTTTCATGATGGCAATTTCTCTTATGCTCACAATTATGCATCTATTCTTGACTTTTTCTCATCTCTTAATGTTCTAGGGCATCCTGAAAAGTCAAGATCTGTTTTTCTCTTTAAATTTTCTTTCATAGGTTTTGAATAGGATCTACAGAATCATACTGTTTCTCTACTCAATGCTAAATGCCTCAAATATCTTGCTTGAGTTTTTTCTATGCTTGAAAACCATTATATGCACCATAACTTCTCCCTACATGATGTACAATCTCTCCATAGCACCATTGTGCATGTATCTTTTGTCTTTCCAGATGGTTTGTCTTAATTACCACTTATTTTCAATTTCATGTCAGGTTTCCATCATAATTTCTTTATCTGCCATCATTTGTCATGTTTCTTTGTACATTCCCTCAAATGGTGGCAAGCACAACTAGAAGATTCTTTTATACTTTCTCCAACAACTTGGAATCAGAAACAGGCAATTCTCTTTCTTTCATTTCTCAAATTTCTCCTGAACCTTTTTTATTATTCAGTCATGTTCTCATCTATTCCGACAACTTGAGAGCTATAGGTGCCCATAACAAAGGTTGTGGCTGCTCCATTCCAATGAATCTATGCATCTGCCACTGTAAGGGTGACCTCCAGGAGTTGTGGCTCAATCACACAACTAGCAGAGGGAAATCCAAAGTTATATTAGACATGATAATCAACAATACAATGGTAACTAATCACCTAGTAGAGGGAAATCTGAAGAGAACAAGTCTAAGGATCTCTGCTGCTTGGTGTGGCGCATCAGTAGGCAGCAGAGGCATGGGAACAACTATATAGATGACTGAAGCTAACCTTAATCTTGGATAATGCTTGAACAGAAAGTGTGGGAAGTTCCAGGGGTTTTCTAAAAAGAAAATGACTTCCGGCAATTTCTGAGGGTCTAGAGCAAGCTCTGGGGGTCCTGGAGAGTGGCATAGGAAGTGGGTGGAGAGTAGTGAAGTGCTGAAAATCAAAGTTGAATGTAAGTCTCCTGACATCACTCCCCCTCTAGCATGCAGCATTTTAACATGCAGAGTAGAAGAAGTTTCAGATTGCCTGGTCCACTAGTGAGATGGAACAGATTCCCTGGATGGTCCAGGGTGCATCTGGGTGTCTCCAGTGGAACTCTCTAACAAGTCACAGCACATGCATGTTCTCCTAGAGTTCCCAAGAGATGTTTTTAATTCTGCAACCTTCTCACTTCACCTTGTACTGTAGTCACCTTCTGAATAGGTGACTGTCTAGGGATTCCTCCACCTCACACTCCTTGTTGTCGTTGACCATAACTAGGGGTAGAGGGAGTGCTGGATGTTGCCTTAGAATAGAGTCCTCCAGGGCCAGTGTTAGCTTGACCACATTGAATATCGGGTAAAGCTGTTGCATTCCTGCTGAGAGCCAGAGTTGGTAGGCTAGCAGGCCTACCTGTTGTTTCACTATAAAGGGTCCTAGCTGACAGTGCAAAAGCTTCTTTGATGGGTGAGTGGTGGTGATGTGGAGGCATCCAGATAGACCTGGTCTCTAGGCTAGTACTTGGATGCCAGGGTTCTTCTATAGTCATAGTATTGAGCCAGTTTGCCAGAGCAGCCTTGGCCTCCTCCTGCACCACCTTCATCCAGTCCACAAACTTGTTCACAGCTTTGTTCTCCAAGGGCCTGGTCTAGGGCTCAAAGCCCATGCATGGGTGGCATCCAGTGTTCAGGAAGAAGGGTGACACCTGAGTGGCTGCATGAACATGGTTGCTGTACTGGAACTTAGCATTTGGAGGCAGCTTATCTCAGTCATCTTGCCACCATTGCAAAAGAGGCAGAGGTACTGCTCAAGCTCTTGGTTCATGTGTTCTGTCTGGCCATTGGACTGTGGAGATAGGCGGTGGAAGTGTGAAGCTTCACACTGAGCAGTCAGTAGAGTTCTTGAGTGAAGTCCACTACAAACTATGGGCCTTGTCAGGTTCCGCTGACCACAGGGGCTCAGTCCACTGGGTGAATACCTTACAGGATGATCACTGTGTCCATAGATGCAGAGCACTGGTAGGGCGCAAGGCGTAGAAGGCCAAAGCAGGGCAGAAGAAGAGTGCTGGGGAGTGCCAGTAGCGCCGGACAAGTGAGTGAGTGCTGGGGGGGTGAAGGACGAGTGTCAGTGGATAGGCATGAGTCCCAGAAATGCAAGTGGATGGAATGAGCAAGCGCTGGGGCACAAGCAAGTCCCAGAGTTCAAGTGATAACGGATGTGGGGACTTAGCAAGTCCCAGAGATGGAAACAGAGATACAGAAATTAAGCGGGCCAAAAGGGGAAAGGGTTGAGATAAGATAAGGGGAGATGGAACAGAATGAGTCGAGATGAGGAACCAGAGACAGAAGAGACAAGGGAACTTAGAGTCGAGAGAGAGAGAAGAAGCAAAGTAGAATGGATTAGAGTACGAGACAAGTAGAGATGAGGAAAGGAGACGATACAAGGCGAGTACAATAAGAAATGAAGCAAGTGGAAATGATGAGACTGAAACACACAAGAAGACAAGACAGAGATGAAAACACAACAAAACAATATAGGGCTATGGTAATATCAAGACTAGAGTACTACTTACTACTCTACAACTTATATACTACACAGTAGGTAGGCTCTGGGGCTCGGGCCCGGGTTCCAGTGGTGGGTCACGGCACCAGAGCTTGGGGTGAGACTTGGGGGCCGTGCGAGGTGGGGTGGAAGTTGAGACATATCACGTGGCGCAGAGGTCTTGCACTGGGAATGCAAAGATACGTGGTGGCAGGGCGATGAGGATGGGAGCGGGAGCGGGGTGTGGCGTGCGGAGGTTGGGTCAGCAGTGATGTGTGATCATGATGCATGATGGGAGTCTCAGCATGGGCCGGGGGTGATGGGTGTTGCCGGTGCCAGCGCTGATGTGGTAGCTATGGGCGGTGTGATAGCCGAGGCCAGCACTGATGTGGCAGTCATGGCGATGATGGCCCAGGAGATGCTGCAAGTGGCGGTGGCTGGTGGCGGTGATGGGTGGTGATGGCTGAGGGCTGCCAAAGGGGTTGGCTGGGTAGCGGTCTGGGCCTGGGACAGTCATGGGGGTCGTTTTGGGGAGGGTTGGAGTCCTGGGGCTAGGGCTGAGTCCCGGGGGTTGGTAGTGGGTCGTGATAGGCCTCAGTCCAATACATAGGCATCTGAGAGGCCATGGAACTTCTAGACATTCTTCTGGTACAGGTTTGTGGCACCCATGGTGCAGCAAGTGATGTGAATGGGGGTGAAGTGTGCTTGTTTGCTGCAAAAGTCCACCACTAGCATGATGGCATCATAACCATGAGCATCAGGAAGCTCTACAATGAAGTCCATAGAGGCTATGCTCTATTGTTTTGTGGGGATTGGTAGCAGGTGGAGTTGTCCAGTAGAAAGGTGGTGCTGAAGCTTAGTCTGGAGGCAAAGGTCACATGTACTAGTGTAGGATTCAATGTGCTGGGACATCTAGAGCTACCAGTAGTTCTGGGACACTAGCTCCAGTGTCTTTTATTGACTGGGATGCCTAGCAATGCAGGAGTTGTAGTGCTGCTCAACAATCTTCTGGTGGAGCTCTGAGACATTGGGCACATAGATGTGGTCTCAGAAGGTTAGAAGCCCATCCTGGAGGGCCCATTTGTCCATGCAGATTGACTTGGCCTCCATGGTGGGTTGCAACTTTGGAGCCATGGCTGCCTAAGCAACAACATCTTCCTGGTGGCCATCTTTGTTTCTACACTGGATGTTCTAGAGGATATCAACTTCTGCTCCCTGTATGGCCAAGCCCTCCATGGCCTGGATGGCAAACAACTCTGGTCAAAGGAGTACAATGTTGCTGTTGTTGTCTCCTCTGTGTCAGGTTCCGCTGACCTCGGGGGCTCAGTCTACTGGGCGAATCCACCTTACGGCTATCCACCGTGTACAAACACAGAGCACCAGGAGTAGCGCGAGGCGTAGGAGACCAAAGCGGGGTGGGGAAGGGTGCGTGGAAGGGTGCCGGGAGTGCCAGTGGATGAGACGGGTGCCGGTGAGGGGGAAGGACGAGTGCCGGGAGTCGGCGCGAGTCCCAGGGAGGCGAGAGAACGAGACGAGCGAGCGCCGGGAGCGAGCGAGTCCCGGGGATCAAGAGAAAAGCAGGCAAGGGGACTTAGCGAGTCCCGGGAATAGAATCAGAGTTGGGGAAGTCAGATAACCAAAAGAGGAAGGAGTCGAGATAAGATAGCAGGAGATGGAAACGATTAAGTCGAAGAGGAGAGAGCCGGGAACGAAGAGTCAAGAGAACTTAGAGTAGAAAGGAGAAAAGAGGACAACGAGAATAGATTGAGAGTACGAGATGAGTTGAGACGAGACAAAGAGTCAAGACGAAACGAGTACGAGAAAAGAAGCAAGTAAGTAATGAAACCGGGGCACGAGAGAGACGAACAGAGACGAGAACACAACAAACAGGACGGGGTTATGGTAATATCAAGACTAGAGTACCTACTTACTACTCTGCGCCTTATATACTACATAGTACGTATGGCCCAGAGGTCAGGCCCGGGTTCCAGCAGCGGGTCGTGGCGCCGGGGCTTGGGATGAGACCTGGGGGCCGTGCGGGACAGGGCGAGGCTAAGACATGTCGTGCGGCGTGGAGGTCTTGTACTGGAGGCGCAGAGACACGCAGTGGTGGGGCGGTGAGGAGGGAGCGGGAGCGGGGTGTGGCGAGCAGAGGTCGGCGGCAGTGATGCACGATCATAATGTGTGATGGGGGGTCTCAGCGCGGGTTGGGGATGACGGGTGGTGCCGGCGCTGATGTGACATGATAGCCGAGACCCGGCGCTGATGTGGTGGTCACGGCAGTGATGGCCGGGAGGTGCCATGAGTGGCGGTGGCTGTGGCATTGACGGGCGGTGATGGCTGGTGATGGCCGGGGGAGTTGGCCGGGTAGCGGTCCGGGCCCGGGGTGGCTGTGGGGGTGGTTTTGGGAGCGCTGGAGTCCCGGGGCCAGGGCTGAGTCCTGGGGGTCGGTAGCGGGTCGTGACACTCTGGTGCCATGGTCCGCTCTCTGGGACAGCACATCAGGTTTTTCTATACTCTGGCCAGGCTTGTAGTGCAATGAGAAGTCAAAGTTGGCTAGGTATGAGAACCACCAGGCCTGTTGGTGATTGAGCTTCTTGGCTGTTTGGAAGTATTTGAGGTTTTTGTGATCTGTCCAAACTTTAAACTTATGCTGAGCACCCTCCAGAAAGTGCTGCCATTCTTTGAAGGCCCAAATGATAGCCAGCATTTTCTTGTCATGGATCTCATAATTGTGCTCTACCACATTCAAGCTCTTGGAGTAGAAGGCCACCAGATGCCACTTCCCATCATCCCAAGACTGTTGCAATAAGACAGCTCTGGTGGCAAAGTTGAAGCTATTGGCTTCTACATAGAAGGGAGAGTTGTTGTCTGAGAATAGGAGAACAGGCCCAGAGATGACTGCATGCTTGAGAGTGTCAAAGGCAGTCTGCTCCAGGAGTCTCCAGCTCCAGGCAGTGTCCTTTGCAGTGAGATCAGATAGAGGGCATGTGTGATGGGAGAAGTTCTGGATAAACCTCTGGTAGAAGTTCGTGAACCTTAGAAAGGCCTGCACCTCCTTCTTGTTCTTGGGCTCCAGCTACTCCACCACACCTGCCACCTTCACCAGGTCCATCTCCACAGCTCTGTGTAAAATGATCAGCCTTAAATTCTAAATCTGGGTCTGCTCAAACTCGCACTTCTCTCCTTTCAGATAGAGCTGGTGCTGGCAGAGGCATTCCAAGACAACATGCATGACCCAGTGGTGCTCCTCAAGCAATTTAGTATAGATGAGGATGTCATCAAGGTATATGCACACTACACCCTCTGTAATAAGGTCCTGAAAGATGTTATTCATCATTGTCTGGGAGGTGGCCAGGCTATTGGTGAGCCCAAAGAACATGACGAGCAGTTTGAACAGCCTCCAGTGGGTCTGGAAGGCAGCCTTCCACTCATCTCCTTCTTAAATGCACACATTGTTGTAACCCCACCAGATGTCCAGTTCAGTGAAGTACTGCGCCCCCCCAGAGATAATTGATGAGCTCAGAGATGAGGGGGAGGGAGTAGTGATTCTTCACTGTCATGGCATTAAGAACTCAGTAGTCCTGAAGTGAGCCATCCTTCTTTTTGATGAAGAATATTGGAGAAGCTATTGGCAACTTAGGAGGGTGGATGTAACCAGAGTCCAGGTTCTCCTGAAGGAAGGCATCAAGCTTGTCCTATTCCTTAAGTGCTAACAGGTATACTTTACAGCTAAAAATGGAAGTTGAATGGAAGTCCCCTGACAACTGCCTTATCTGGAAACTCCAGATGATGGATGCCATGGAATTCTCTCCTAGCTCTTCTTCTGGAGCCTTGCTGCTGCTCCAGTTGTCCTCATAGAAGGCCTCTCTACAAGGGAATGCCAGGAGCGGGGGGTCCAGAGAGGTTGCTTTGCTATCCAGGAAGGCCATGAATCTACAGGTCTGTTGTGTGTCCATAGTCTCAATCTCCATGTTGAGGCGCAACAAGTTTGCAGAGAAAGTGGAGGCCACCATGTATTTCCAAGGCAACTGGCATTCTCAGGCTGGGGGACCCCATCAGTGTGGAGGAAGATGGCTTGGGATTCAAAGGTGGCATTGGTACATCTAAGAAGAGACTTTAAGGTTCTTCTGCCTTAGAATAATTGGCATTGGAGTGTGTATTTGCATTTTCTAATGACAGACATGTGAACCTGTTAGTACTCAGCAATGGAGGCGTACACTTCATCTGTCACTCGACTAAAAATCCTCCTCTGGGCATGCGCCGCTCTCCTTTGGAGCCAACTCTGGTGCTGGCTCATCTGGTGACAGGGCCTCAGCAGCATCCTTTACAGCCAGTAGTTGCAAGAGAAGCTCCTCTTGCTTTGTGGTAGAGAGGTAGCACATCTCCAGGCCCAGTGGGCAGTGCCATGCAAAGTGCTCAGGCTTTTTGCATTGCTGACACAGTAGTGGTGCAGAGTGATGTTGCCGGGCAGCATCTACATTTATAAGGATGCTCAAGAGTAGAAGTTGTGGTGCAGGAGTGGCTAGAGCAGGAGCAGGCACTGAGTGCAGAGGAGCAGGGTGCTGAAGACCTACCATTGGAGTGGAGTGGTGAGCAGGGTGCATCTAGCATAGCTCCCACTGGATCTCTATGAGCTGCCATTGGTCCTGGGCCACTTTGTACCAGGAGGCAATCTGCTCATTGTTAAGGCAGCCCTTGGCAAGGTTGTCAATGTGCTCTGATGCAGGCCATCTTAGAGTGTGAGACACAGCTGAAGAATGTCTGGGTAGGCCACTTGCTTAACTAACACCCAGAAGGAGTCAATGTACTCATCCAGCATCTGCTTTCTCTGCCTGTACTGCTCTTTGTTGCACAACACTAGTGCAGTGGACTTGGCAGGATTGATTGGGAAGAACTTTGCCTGAAAATCCTTCTTGAAGGCCACCTAGTCTGTAAAGCTCCCAACACTTTTGGGATGTAGGAGCACATGCAGTGTGTAAGTAGAGGCCCATCCAGCCTTATGTAGGACAGCACTCAAGCTATCTTTAATGCATCAGAGTCAAAGGCATCTCCACTAAGGTGAATGTAGGTGAGGCAGGACTGGAGAAAACACTTCCTGGAGGTGCGGTTGCTGTCATACATGTCTGGGAGTGCCAAGTGTGGTATCTGCACCTGGGGACCTGCCAAGGCTGCTGGAGCTACTGGCAGGACTGCTGGGGCTGCTGGAGAGGGCTCTGCCACCAGAGGTGATGCAGTGATAGAGGGCCAGCGCTCTAGCAATGCCTGGAGGGACTGGGAGATGTGGTTGGTGGCCAGGCAGAGGGTGGAGAGTTTGATCATGTGGTGTGTGAAGGAAGCTTGGGTCAGTTGCACCTGCATCTCTAAATGTAGCAGGCAAGTCCAGGCTTCATTCTGAGGAGCTGGAGCATCCAAAGGAGTGTTTAAATTGGCAAGCTGAGACATAGAGTTCTGCAAGTGTTTAAGCCTGGTGGAAAAGTGACAAATAGGGGCCTAGAAAGTCCTGGCAGGCTATGAAGGGCTTCCAGACCAGAGTTAAGAGACTTGTTCTGCTGTAAGGGCAACCTCCAGGAGTTGTGGCTCAATCACACAACTAGCAGAGAAAAATCCAAAGTTATATCAGGCACAATAATCAACAATACAATGGTCACTAATCACTTAGCAGAGGAAAATCCAAGGAGAACAAGTCTAAGGATCCCTGCTGCTTGGTGCAGCGCATCAGTGGGTGGCAGAGGCATTGGAATGACTGTACAGGTGACTGGAGCTAACTTTAATCTTGTATAATGCTCAAACAGGGAGTGCGGGAAGTTCTGGGGGTTTTCTCAAGAGGAAACAACCTCTGGCAATCTCTGGGGATCTAGAATGAGCCCCATGGGTCCTGGGGAGTGGTGTAGGAGGTGGGCGGGGAGTATTGAAGTGCTAAAAATTGAAGTTGAATGGAAGTCCCCTGACAGCTGCTTTTATTCCCTTCTCAACAAATGTATGATTGTATCTTTGTTCTGTTACATCCCCTCTGAATGAAATCCTGCTGATGACTATCTAAGCCTTCTCATATGGCAACTACTGGCTATAAAAGCCTGCCCCATGCTCCTACAAAGCCAAATCCAACTACAGAGATAGACCCATGTTGTAATGTGTCATCCTTGCTCTGACATCTTGCTCCTCACAGACTACATTCCAATGATTGTTACTCACCTTTGATCTGGCAGCCCCCTTGCACTGCCGACCCATAGACTAATTTTGTGGAGGACACCACATGGCTCTTCTACTGAATCATCTTTTGCCTCATGTTTCCCTCTTTCCATTCAAAAGAAATTTTTTGACTGTCTTCTATCTTCTGTGGAGGAGTCCACTCATCATTCTTATGGCGCAGGCATATTGAGAGTCACAAAATAGTGTGACAAACACCTCATTCCAGAAGATGCATGTATGCCTGCATCACCAAATCTTCTATCCGCATTCATCACCGATGCCACAGGCAGTTGCTCCGGCGAATGCATCAAGCAATGGCTGAATGGTCTTTGTTTATAGCATGTTTTTAACAATGCACAGTGGCATGGTACCGATTCTTGCAATAAATATTTGTTAAAATCAGCTTCCAAACTTGGAATTTTGTTTAAATGTGCACCACATCATCCCATCACGCTTGTTCATTTACAGGCCTTGCATCACGGGTTGAACCTTGACACGCCAAGAGATATTGCTGTAGTACAAAGTAAGTCTTGAGTCCCTCAGTCTCAGAAGAGAAACTTGTTTATTAACCTGTAGCACGAAGTAAGTCTCGAGTCCTACAGGTTGAGTAAGTAATTAAGTAACAACTAATAAGTAATCTATGTACCCTCAGTCTCAGAAGAAGAACTGAGGGTACTACTACTAATAAGAAATAACTATAAGTCAGCCCTAGAGCGGTGGCTGAGTTAACTGTATAGTCACGATCGATGATGATCATGCCCAAAGAAGAAAAAGGTAGAAAATAAAGAAAAAGAAATTTAAGTGCCTGAGAAGTAACCGGGGCGCCACCGCCACAGCTGGGAGTTCTCTTTGCCATTTGGGCTGCAGCATTAACCGCTTTCAGGGTTGCCGAAGACTGGGCGCACTTCTTCCCATGTCACACCACGGATTTGACCTATGCCACATGGTTGGTATGGATTGTAATCTACGCATTTCTCATGTTGATCAGCATTGTGTCCTGACGTTCCATATACCTTGGACAAAGACAACACGTTACGTTGGTGCTGATTGCAGCCTCACTGAAACAGGAGACGAATTCTGCCCGGTCCTCGCTATGATCAATCATCTCCGTACCAATTATACCGGACGACTTTCACCATTGTTTTCTTTTCGAGCAAACGACTCTTGCTTCACTACGCTCACAAAAACTTCTTTTCTATCTATCACCAAAAGTCGTTTTTCTTGTATCTTTTTTTTTTTTGGTTTATCTCATTCATTATAGGTATTCTTCTGTCCAAAAACCTGGGAGACATTCACGGACATAGTTCATAAATCGGAGGCTCCGTCAAGCTACTATGTGATAGTGTTTCACCATTGGTAGTCATGAAACACGGTGGCTGGACATCGTTATGTTTTCTCGTATACTGGAGAAATCTCTATTTCATTGTGCCTAACTCTATCGTCCAGGAATGGAGCAGTTCCAGACAAGATTTCGCACGCGATCATAACTTGTCTTTCATTCTGAATACTGATCTGTCCAATCTCCAAGACTTCTCGTATTGAATTTTCTACTTTACTTCTTCTCGTTCGTTTTATTTTACTATTTGTATTTTTATCTTCGTTTCGAATAGAAAACAATCTAGTGCTTTACCCAATTACCCGTGTCGCAGCTCCGGTGGGTAGTGTGCGCATCGTACGTCGAGCTGCGCCCGGTCGGGGTTTCTGTCGAATACCACCGCAGCTGCTTCTGCGCACGGAGACCTTGTGAGGTTCCTCCCACCGCAACCTTTCCACCCAATTCACACGTCAAATTTTGATAAATCGCACGTTCCATTTCAGCATTGACTTATCGCTTATCGCGCGTTTATAGCACTGCCTTATCTGACCCAAAATTGGTCATCGGCGATAAGCTAACCAAATCGGGAGATACTTATCTAACATAACATACAATTTTATGTAAACACAACTCAGGTTCTTAAGGCGTCTACCTTACGATATATCGGTGAGGCAAAACGGCCTCCAAATCCCTACAATGAATGCTCTCAAGATGCAGCAGGAATTGAAGGAAGAAAAGCAGTCTTCGCGGGATTCTTTGCAGTATGTCTTTGAGGTCTCTTCAATGTCCTTTTGAAATCAAGGCTGCTTGGGCAGTTGGGCTCGACGGCTTCTAACTCGTGGAGTGGAATCACGAGGTGACTTTTACAAACTTCTGCATGTTTTAATAGCATCTGATTGCTGAAACGAAGGAATTTTGCCCGTTCGTTATGAAGAGCGGATTGACACCCAGTTCAAGAAGATCTTCTTCGTTTGGTTCTCTATGAACGTTAACATCCTTTCGTGAGGTCACGTAGTAATCTAGCAAGATGTATAGTCTTCATATTTTTCTCCTAGGTTCTCCGCTGGGACTCTTGGGCCCGTTGTATTCGGACTCGGTCTACGAGACACCTGTTTAACCATTTTATTCTTTAATCTGTTATGCTGTACACCTCCTGCATATTTGTCAGTGGTACTCTTTATCCAACTTACTTTATTCAAGTCGTGTTTACATTGTGCCCGCTCCTTTAGCACGACATGGGGTCCCAAGCTGGGTATGCGACAGATGGTCATTTCGAGATATTCCTTCGGGTTCGCAGTTTTGCTTATTCTACGCAGATTGTGCTCAATACGTTGCCAGATATTATGGAGTTATTCTTCCATGTATCATGAATTTGATAGGCATGACAGGCTTCTCTGTATTGAACAGCATCCTCGGCGGTCAGGCCCTATCAAGTGTTGCCAACGGATCACTTAGTTGGTCGTACGTAAATGATTCTCTGTTTCGTGACCTCCATCAAATTCCAATGGTGGTTTGAAGTGTTGGAATTGTTGTCATTGATATCATTGCCCTTTTGGTAAAGCCTAGATCATAGATGTCAATCATGTTACTGATTATCTCCAGGTATCTTTTTGTGGGTACAAAGTACTCAACTGGTGGGTCATTTTTGTGTATTTCAGTCAGCTTCTCAATCAACACATCCAGGTACGAACGAGTAGCTTGGATACCTGTCGTTTTATCTTTCGTTGTCGCTCTGGGCATTGGAGGGAAACATCTATTTAATCCTCCAGCAGAACCAGCTACTGCGCGTGCAGTTCTCAGCTTCGCATCGACTTTAGCTGGATTTGTGATTTCATATTCCCCTATGAGCTCCGACTTTACGACATACTTCCATCCCGATGTCTCAAGGTGTGTTCTTACTATTTGCGATCCCTTTGGCTTTCTGAGTACCCCAATAGTTGGAGGATATTCATCTATTCGTACCTGGGATTTCTGCTTCCTATTGTAAGTTATCTTGACCGAAAAATTTCTGTGAACCGATTCGTTCCAGGTTACTCTCCAATGCTTGGGTGCTGCTGTTGCTGTGGTGGCGCCATCAGTCCCGCAATGGGACGCTGGCTATGCGGGCGGGAATGTTGGTGGACTTTTGGAAGCGATGCTCCAACCCGTCAAAGGGTTTGGCAAATTCCTGACGGTCCTGCTCAGTCTTTCTGTAGCAGGGAATCTCGCTGCTACGTTCTATTCGTTCTCTCTTAATATTCAAGTTTTTGTGCCTCCCCTCGTCATCGTACCGCGTTATGTTTTTTCAATCTTGGCTACTGCGGTGTAAGCATTATTCCTCCTTTCCATGTGTTACTGACCAAATCATCGTATTGGGACAGTGTGATACCTCTCTCAATTGTCGGTTCCACAAGATTTTACGCGGCTCTTACTAATTTTCTAGGACTTATTGGCTATTGGGCTAGTGTATTCGTTGCCATCATTCTCATCGAACATCTTCTTTTCCGGAAGAATGACCCGAATAATTACGATGTCAAGGATTGGAATCTTCCGCGGCGTCTTCCATCTGGCATAGCGGCGATTGCTGCTGGGGTGTTGTCCTTCGGTCTCATTGTACCGGGTATGGATCAAGTGTGGTTTGTCGGGCCTTTTGCCAAGACAGCGGGTGATATCGGATTTGAAGTCGCATTTGCAATGAGTGCTGTGTTATATATACCTTTTAGGGCCCTGGAAATTCGTCTACGAAAGACTCTTTAAACGCATGATACAAGTGTAAAATCAATACTTTTTTGCACCGGACAAGCAGAATATCTGTGCCAAATTGATGCGTGCTGCATATTTCCAGGGCACTGTTCAAATTACCCTTGGACAGCCAAGAAATCAGTTACGTACTTTGAAATTTTATCTGATAACTGATTCCAGGTCCAGACTCCATCATTTCCTTTAAATAAAAAGCTCACCATTAATGATGGGAATCTTATCAGATTGTACACTTCCCTCTCCACATTTATTTAACTTTACGAACAGGAAAAATGAGCATTATAGGCTCAGTGGCAAATCATCGTCTCCTTTCCATTCATAATCACACGACTTCTTTGCCAGAAAAAATGTACGGACTTGTCTTGATACTCCCAAGGGGCGAGAAGTAATTTGCGAGTGTCACGACGAGTGCAAGCGGAACTCTTACACAATTGCAACTGAACAAAACACACATCTTGGATTACCCTTCTCACTGGAGCTATCCGCGATCGGAACACGGT
Organism: Termitomyces sp. T69sscA; assembly: GCA_017657225.1. Taxonomy (NCBI): domain Eukaryota; kingdom Fungi; phylum Basidiomycota; class Agaricomycetes; order Agaricales; family Lyophyllaceae; genus Termitomyces; species Termitomyces sp. T69sscA. Next base: position 24,250 of record JAGGAQ010006017.1, on the reverse strand, counting down.
ACGAAGGAGTCGCTGATCACATTCCCAAAGTAAATCTCTTCGAGCTTTCCACACCAGTCGAACAGGGCATTCCAAAGGTCATTAGCATCGCCAATACATGGGCTGCGATATACGCCGTCTTCACTCTTTACCGCACCTTGGAACACATACCAATTTGTGTCCATACCGAATGCCGAAGAACTGACACGCTACCTCTTTATCTCAGGCCTTGTTCGAGAGGTTCACAGGAAAGAAAAAGCGGAGTGTATGGAAAACGTGATCTTTCTTTCAAGAGCTGCCTTTTGGCAGGGCGCTGCAACGACCGGATATCACACTCAAGGCTGGCTTTTAACGCCTACACCTACCTTCCCCAATATACCGTCGTTCACGAGGTCGGACATGGTCATTACGTCTCACCCTTTGCGTCCTCCTAAGCCCCGGCCAGGAAAAGTTCTGTATCGCAGGTATTGCGCCGCAGTTGGAAATTCCCTCGAGGTCGTCGCTTTTGACATAAACGGTGATTCAAAGCGAGATGGTGGATTGTCCCAGCACATGGCGGCGTTTCACAAGTGGCACAACGATGAACGTATAAACAGCGCATGGGGAGAACGCGGAAGCTTGGAGACACTTAGAGATTACATCAAGGGCCTCCTCGCCGACCCCGGCGTTGTTCCTATCGTGATGCGTTGGAATGGAGAATTAATGGGCTACGTCGAGATTGTTTGGGCGAATGAAAACCATGTAGCTCAGTACTACCCCTCAGATGTGTCAGTAGGAGATTGGGAACGAGGTATCCATGTCCTTGTTGGAGAGGAAAAGTTTCTAGGAGGATGTAAGTTAGGACCTATTCATAATCTAAGCAAGAGGACTGAATTCAACCCCTAGCTGAGCTCTGGCTTCGTAGCCTCGTGCACTATCTTTTCCTCGCCGACCCTCGTACGAATAGAGTCGTTGGAGAACTCAAGAAAACGAATGCCGCAATTCTCAAAGCGGGTCAGTCTGCCGGGTTTCACAACCACGCGGTAAGAGCTTCGTGTCACTTGGGTATGGGGAACTGATGCCGATGGAAATTATCTCTGATAGACTTTCGATTTCCCATACAAACGCTCTTGCTTGCTACTCAATCCAAGAGAGCGGTTCTTCAACAATACAGATCGTTTACATTGAGGGCGATCCTTCGTGAACGCAGATTATGAGAAGGTAGCGTAGACAGGTTGGATTCTGGCGGTCAACATATTCAGCGTGAAGGGATTATGATCAGATAATGTCTGTTGGTTGTCGACAAAGAAAGTCATGTGCGTCAATGCTTGATTCCGGACTTTGCTTGTGAAAGGCGATGATAGTAAGTATGGTGTGCCATGCAAGGGAAGAAAGAGGCCAGTGATCGGACTTATCGCGGAGCTTAAAATGCACCCGTTCAAGTACAAGTTAAAACTTTGTCGCCACAGACTTGCCGTACTTATCCTCCGTCGAGCAGGGCACTTGGCATTTGGAAAGTAAAGCTAGTGATGTTTAGAATTTTCTTACTGTCTACTTTTCGAAAAGTAGCTATAACAACAGCCATTTATCGGTACAATGTGAGGTTGAAACTTCCTGATAGGTGCTTCGTAGAAGTTGTATTGAATCCACTTTTGCGTTGGGACTTCAGCAGTGTATTGCCACCAATCAATCCTATGATATCTGGGGATAGAAGAAGAGTTGAATGCAAGGCCGAAGTCATCTCGTCCGGGGGAATGACGATGGACGATTCGTGCTCTTATTCCAGGACTGGCCACTCTTCATTGAAGAGCTACCTGAGGAACAAAGGCCCATTGATTGTTTTTCAGGGTCAGTACGATCGTGCAGAATCAGGAACTCATAACTGGCCAGTTTAGCTGATTAGGACAGTGAAGACAGTGCTTATGTGGCCACATTCTGGCACTTGAATGAATAAGCTCAAATCAGCGACGTATATAACCACATTCCCAATGGTTACAGGTTCTCATCTATACCAAGTCCTGATAGCACGCCGCAAGGTCGTCGTTCACCTTCGCAATGATTTTCCATTCTCCCAAAAAGCTTATATCTGTGGCAAAAGCCTTTTCTCCTGCTTGGATTACGAACTTGTCGCCGGCTCGCCTGTTCACCAGTAATCCGACTCGCGACGAATCGATCATTCTTGATCCTCCCGCATGGCCCGATGATGTTGCTCGGGACGAGTTTTGGGAAAACGGTGCTCCCATCGCTCCCCAGCGCCGGCTCAAGCGGTGCTATGGCCCAAACGGCAGCTTCCATCGTAGCATTCATCTAAAGCAACTCCAGGCTAACCGTGCATGGAACGTCTACCAGAAGAAACGTTCTCGTTATGAGGCGCAACAAGCTAGGCGAAATCGTCTGGAGGAGCTCAATAAGCCCGTTCCGCTCGCTGAGCTCCATGTCCAGGCCATGCAGAAGCTCCATGACTCTAATGACCCGGAAGACCGCATCTTCCTGCGCGAGCTTGGACAACTCCACAACCAAACCGACAACCTGGAGAAGTTCGCTCGCGTCGATAAGATGATCAAGTCTTTCCAGGAATATCGCGAGCAACATCGTGCTCGGGTAGAGTATGCCGCGTTATCTGCACGCAAACCACACACCGCCCCTTCGTTCAGCACTTTTCAGCGAGAGAGACGCAGCAGGGCCATCCAGGAGGCGGCCGCCCGAAAACGTCAACAAGCCCAGCGGGAGCAGCCGGACGCGGAGGATAGACAGAGCAAGGAGAGAACGGAGAAGGAGCGGAAGAAGGAGGAGTACGAGGAGCAACGGGCGAGGGAGAGGGAGGCGGGGCGATTATACATGGAGAAGGTGAGGGAGCAGGCGCATCGTGAAGAGATTCGCATCGCCTTGGAACAGGGTCGTCCTCCACCAGACCACCTCCGGCATCGACAAGATCTCATTCAGGAGATTGCACAGGTTGTGACCAAGACCGCGCTGCATCGGCAGCAGGAGGCTGCCCGTCGCGCGGATAATGAGCGCGAGCAACGCTTTGCTCGGCAACGGGAAGCCAGGCGACGTGCAGAAGAGGATGAAGCGAGGCGTCGTGCTCATGAACTGGAGGCTAGGCGGCGTGCAGAGGAGGATGAAGCGAGGCGTCGTGCTCATGAGCTGGAGGTCAGACGCCGTGTGGAGCAGGAAGCCCGGCGCTACGCTGAAGAGCGCGCCAGTGCTATTGCTGAGTTGTATGCTCGTCGTCAGGCGAAGCTGGCAGAGGAGCGTGCAGCGCAAGAGGCTGAGCGACAGCGCCGGGAACAGGAGGAAGCTCAGCGTCGACGTGACGAGCAAGCTGCGCGCGAGGAGGAAGCACGTCGTGCTCAAGAAGAAGCTCGCCGGGCCGCAGAAGAGGAAGCCCGTCGACATCAGGCGCAGCAAGAGCAAGCAGGCCACACCCTTCAAGGTGCACCGAGCGCCCAGATCTTCAAGCTGTACGACAACAAATGGGCTGCTCTCCGAGGCGCCGAAGTCTACTCAGACATTACTTTCGCCCAGTTCCCTTGGCCGGTCTTGTACGAGGTCTCCGATATCAGTGGCATCACTCTTGACTCAGTGAGGGCTTTCTTCGCGCATCGGGGCACCACGGGCAGAGCGATGAAGGCTGAGATCCTGAAGTGGCATCCTGACAAATTCAATAATCAGCTTCATCAGGTGCACGCGGGACATAGGGAACAGGTCAGGGAAGCGGGGGAGCTTGTTGCAAAGTTCCTGAACAACATCATGGAAAACTAGAAGGAAGGAAGGACGAACGGGTAGTCGTGTATTTATACTGTAATTGTTATGCCTATGTCTTATGCTCGATATGATTTATGCCGCACTCTCTTGTATTCTGCAAATTTGTATTCTGCAAATTTGTGTTATTGGAAGTCGATCAGCAAGTTTTCAAAGTTGGAGAGGCGTAACAAATCGTCCAGGACCGATGACGGTCGTTCAGTGACTTGAGTCCCTGCTTAGATACTGCGATACCCGGATAGATAAAAATTTGAAACCCTCTGTTCAAGCATTAAAGATATATTATTGTCTCGCGTAGTCTTACACAAAAGGTCATGGTGATGGGGGCTGAGCCTCATTCGAGGAAGCCTCAGCAACTGCTTCGAAAACGGCAGCCTTAGGAAGTTTAGGAGGATGTAATACAAGCCTGCCCAAACGTGGAGGTGTGCTGCGGTTGATAAATTCCATGACAGTGGGCAACTTGGATGCTGCTTGACGGAGGGCTAATGAAACAATCAGCGTGGAGGTTTGTAATGTATGTCTGAACCACGTACCATCTCTAGCAAGCTCCTCTCGTATTGGCGTACCACCGATCTCAAAAATTACACGTCCAGTTTGGACTCTGAATGGCGTCAAAGACGTTGTGACCGTACCTGAACGCAACTCACCGAGTAGCCCAAAATTCGAACGTCCCCTTTCCCTTACCCATACGCGTTTCATTACCCTGAAGTTATCGATGAGTATGCTACGTCTTATACTGATTACAGACACACCTTTATGCAAACAGGAATATCCGGAAAGACTCGCAAGTAAACCTTGGACCCCTTGATAATCTTTATTTTTTTCTTTATGACCTCTTCGGCCGTTGTCAACTGCTTCGCACTCAAGCGAGCACCATTTCCTTTTATCCGTATACCCCAGTCGCCATACGCCAATGTCGTCCCCTTGGTTGAGCCTCCGATAGGGATCGGTACGCGGCCTTTGTGGCGTTTAACGTTTTTTACCTGGCGGGGGGCAAGCTGGGAGCGACCACGAGTGAACAGGCTCAAAGGACCGAGGGCAGTGGGAGCACGGTGGGAGGCATGGCTTGCTGTCGAGCCCACCAAGCGCGACAATGAAGAAGAAAGAGAAAACATTGCTGACGTAATATATCCTACTTGTGATTTGGACCACGAGTCGCTACCCCAAGGTTGACCACGACTCTCTCTTCCACACCACATGAGCGACAAAAAGAGGTCGTTGGAGGACGACGGAGGGTCTCCAAGCAACAAGAAGTTGAAAAGGTCTGTCAATGTCACTGATGAAAGGGTTGTGTGCTGACTCCGCTTCTCCAACTCCAGCGATGTAAGTATATTTCCTTCTATCTAAGGTGAATTCGTCTTCTGAAACTGCATTCTGACATATTCTATAACCTTTTTTGCACCTAGACTTCCGTTAATGGCTCGTCATCATCAGCAATGGTCAGCCCGTACGAGCAGGATTCGAACTAATAACTCATCCAACTTCATTAGACCTCTGCGGAGCTGATTGCGCAAAAACGTGCCGAAGTCGCTGCGAAATTAGCCGTTTTTAAGACCAATACTTTGGGATGGACACCTCCAGTCAGAGCGCCGATACCTACAAAGCCTGCGGCTCCGTTACCCTCCGTGGCATCTTCGGGTTCTGCTTCAAGCAGAGCGACTCCTGCAGCTGGTTCTCCCGCCCTTACTTCTGGCGTTTCGGATGATCTTGCACGTCGAGTGTCTGAGGCTAAGCGACGCGTCGCTGAAGCTCAAAATAAGCTCACGGTGAAAGATAATCCATACATGGTTGGTTTGCTCATTAGTATCCATTGTTTCTCCAATCAGGTTTTCCAATAGAGTTTGCCACCGAGCAGAAATAAAAGTCGACAAAGCGATCAAACCCAGCAAGGTACTGGTCTCAAGATGGCGGCGCATCCACTGCTGCTCGAGACGACGCCTTCTCAACCACAGTCCAAGAAGGACAAGTACAAGCCTATGCAGCCGAAATTTGCCTCCATTAAGGTGAGCTACGAATCTTTTGTCTCTTGTTACTTATTGTAGCTCACTGATTCCTAGGCCAACACTCGTAATGCGCCGACGCCACCCCCGGCCCCGACTCCCGTCATCACGCCTGAATCCTTGAATCCGTATGCTGTGGCGGCAGCGAAAGACATGGCTGATGGCGCTGCTACGAAGGAAAGAATGGGTCGAAGCTTTAAATTCAACCCCAAAGGCAAATACGTCGCACTAGGGAATCAGGTTCGAAGAGAAAACCAGCTAGAGGCTCTCAAACAGCGTATTGCAGAGAGTGCACGCAAGGCGGGTTTGGATAGTGATATGGGGATTGAAAAGACCATCAAGGTTTTTCTCATCTTCTCTGAATTTACGACTATACTGATATACACACTTCTAGAGAGCTCCTCCACCTGAAGCGGAGTGGTGGGATGTGTCACTACTTCCCAACAAGAAGTACGACGACCTCGAACTCGGCATGGATAAATTGAATATCATGACTCGTGATTCGCCCATCACTATTTACATCCAACACCCCATTCCCATTCCTGCTCCTGGGGCTAAAAGTCAAATAGAGTTGAAGCCATTGATGTTAACAAAGAAGGTGAGGTTTTAGTCTCCAATCTCCTGACATCCTCTCATTTGTCTCGAAACATAGGAGCAAAAGAAGATGAGGAGACTGAGACGTGCTCAGGAACACCAAGACAAGAATGACCGTATTCGTATGGGTCTTCTGCCTCCTGATCCGCCTAAGGGTACGTACCCGAATTCCATGAGTCTACGTCGCTCAAGAAAGTTATATTTTCAGTTGGATTGAAGAACCTGATGAAGGTTCTTACATCGGACGCCGTCCAAGATCCGACGCGAGTCGAAGCACGCGTGCGACGTGAAGTTGCGCAACGCAAACACACGCACGAGAAGATGAATGCTGAACGCAAGCTAACTGATGAGCAACGTCGAGAAAAGAAAGAGGCCAAGAAGGCTGAGCAGGAGAAGAGGGGCATCCATGGCGCATGCTTCAAGTACGTTGACAGAATCTGTCCATGTGTTTCCGCCCTTATCTGTTTCCTTCAGGGTCATTGTCCTATCGGATCCCGCTCATCAATTCAAAGTGCGAAAAAATGCCGAGCAACTTTCCCTCACAGGTGTCACAATATTCAACCCGCAATTTAGCATGGTCTATGTCGAGGGTTCGAACAAGGCAATAAAGACCTATAAACGTCTAATGCTGCACCGGATTGCATGGACCGAGGCCGCGCGCCCGCGCGGAGCAGAGGACGTCGAACTCGCGGAACCCGACGGCGATGCCGAGGGCGGTGCTTCGACCCCTGCATTAGATGCGCAGAAAGGGGAAGAGGGAGAAGGGGGTCCATCGTTGGAAGATAATCGGTGTTTTTTGGTTTGGGAAGGTCAATTGAGGGATCGAGCGTTCACTAGTTTCAAGGGGAAGAGCTGCCCGACCGACAGGGATGCGAAAGAAGTGCTTGGGGAAAAGTTGAAGGGTTATTGGGACCAGGCAAAGAATTGGCGCCCGGAGGAGGAGGAACTTTTCTGATGTTTTGAATCTGAAGAAGGGGTATTTTATGTCAATGTTATGACCGCCGGGATGATTGCGACATCTGCTTACCTGTAACTTTGCAGCGTTATAATCGAGCTTTCTAGTTGAAAGTCTGGTTGAGCCTTCAGTACCATTACACGCGTTACAAGGCACTCCGCTAACTCCAAAGGTCGTACAAGATACCTAGTTTGCCTCAAAACATGTTAGTTACTCGGGAACACTCATCCATGAATAAGTATCTACAGAATAATCCTCCAAAACGCCAGGTACATCATTGTTTCTACGAACTCAGCAAAAAACCCTGCAGCTGAATGGCAATCCATCAACATAGGTTTTGTGTCACCCGGGATGACAGAACTGGAAATGCCTATCAATGGTACAGAAATGCCTGGGTGGACCACTAGATGCCGCAGTGTCATTGTTGCATTGTTGGAGATGTCGAGGGAGTCTAAAAACAGTATGAAATGTTCAGAAATTGCCGAGTAAAAATAGCCGTAGCCACATATATCATGATATAGATAGATCGGGCTCTTTGAGATACGCATGAAATCTCGACTTGCAAGCAATCGTTACCACGAGCTTTGAAGGAGGCAAAGGTCGCCGGTATCACAGAATCATATTCAAGATCATGCTCGCCGGGTTTGGGCCTATAATATGAGAGCTGTGTTGCGGTGACAGACAAGCTAGCTGTTTTTGGATCAGAGTAGAGTGCTCGAGAAGGGCGTTGTATTATATAAGCCTGTGGATGCTCAGAATTTCGAAGTCTACTTAACCTTGGCGACAGTCTGAGCCTCACAGACGCTACGTCAGCAAGGAAGATCACCTTGACAGGTGGGCAATGTGGTACTCTCGGTCGGAAACTGAAACATTGACAGGAGACGCAGGAGATGATAGGCTGGCTGTTCAACTTTTATGCTGAAATTAGAAGCCGTTACGAACGACATTTTTTCGGCGGAAGTTTCTCTGTCAAATGGTTTCCCTTTGGCCTCCTCTTGAAACTTGGATGCTCCGATGTTGGACTTGAGGCTGATACCCTGCGATATATCCGTGAAAACACGTCGATTCCTGTGCCTCGTGTAGTTGCTTCGGCGACTCACGGCGAATATGCATACACGCTGATGGGAGTGGTAGAGGGTATAGCGCTTGATAGTGTCTGGCCCCAACTCGACGCTCAACAACGGGCACATGTCATTGCTCAACTACGAGACTTCATCTCTCAACTTAGAAGATTGTCTCCTCCTCCTCATGTCATGCCTGGTAGCATATGCTCTCTCCATGGTCATGCAATGCGGGATAGTCGTGTATCATCCGCCGACCCTTTCGGGCCATATTTCTCGGAGAGTGACTTCAACGATCACTTGGTCAAAGTTGCCGATGTTTTCATAGACTGTGAACTTAGCGAGCCCGTCCGTGCACGCATGCGTAACGACCACCGTATTGTTTTTACGCACGGCGACCTCACTCCTCGCAATATCATCATGCGTGATGACACTGTCGTGGCTATTGTTGACTGGGAAGAATCGGGATGGCTCCCAGAGCACTGGGAACTTGTGAAGGCCAAGTGGAGTCCGGGAATGAATAAGGACTCTGGTTGGAATGAAGCTATTTGGGAGATCTTTGGACACGAACAAGAAGAGGATTGGTTGCTTGACTTTGAACTCTCGAAATACATGGTTGGCGCCTTCTAACATGCGCTTGGATCACAAACAACGCCGGCTATGAATGCAAATTCTATCTTGACGCGTTGTCGTGCATAGAGAGGTTTGATTGAAGATGTTTCTATGGTATCTATTGATGAAAGCTGATCTGCAAAGCAATCTCTCAAAGTAGCTTCTGCTTCTTTTGGTCGCACAAGCTTTCATGGTAGTAATTACTTCCCATCATGATGAGGATTCTGCTTGTCCCGACATTTACTGGATCGCTACTTTTCGTTGTAAGACTACTATCTATACTAGGTAGTGGCGTGGCGTACCAATAGGTTCCCATAACCCCTTGCATGTTACATTTTCAGCAAGGAACAAATTGATCACCTCCGAACCAGGATTATTGCTGTTTTCCTGCCCGTGATCCAAGGTACATATCCTAGAAATGAGAAATTCGTAACACGATACATTTGAGTATTGTAGAAATTGGTCGAGCAAGAGAGAAACTTGTTTATAGTTGATATACGTGGTATACAGAAAGAAAATTCTTTGAGTCCTGTCTTAGCGGTAGTTTTAGCGACTGCCGCCTCATCCTCAATCGTCAAGTAACGACTGCGGGAAAATTCAACGTAGGTATGGAGTTCAAGCATTATGCGGTTTCAGACCGGTACTTCGTGTCGTGTGCCAAGTGACTCAACTGATCATGTGGAATCAATCTATGGAAACCTAACGCTTCCTATGAACCGATTATGACCATGAACTTTTACGAGGTCTTTCTGTTTCACTTGTTTGACGAATCCTTTTTGAAGCTACGTTTCCCAGATTGGATGCCAATCCACTGGCCTCAAAGTCTTTATTATGGAACTCATTGATTGAACATGACACAGCAAACCTATGGTAATAGCATGGACATTGAAGTTGACTTTATATATCACCTGGTAATTAAAGTATAATTATTCGTTAATAGAAACAATCTTGACACCGTGCTTTCCCTTCCCACGGCGAACCAATGTCTTCTGTCCTGCAGCCCTCATCGAAGAAAAATAGCCATCCTGCGTATCGGGTATGTCGTACTTAACAAATTCATTGTTCTTGAGCACAGAGATAACTTCCATGATCCAGTCCCGACAATTCCAGCCGTGAAATCTCATCATAGGAGTATGAGAAAGAATAACCTAGGATGATGATCAGTGACGTGAACAACCATCGTGAAAGGCAAACATACTTCTCGTATATCGTCGACTTGATCTGGTTCTATGTGGCCAATACAAACACCTCCAAGGCATTTGGTGGTATTTCCAAGCTTTACAACCTTGTGTGCAATCATCCACTCGACTCGACCATCTCGAAAGTGGCGGTCTACGGCCTGCCAACACTGGCCTTTCTGGTCCTTGACATTCTCGAGGACAATGATGGCCCAATGAAGTTGCTCGGGATGATCAAACGAGTAGTCGTCGCGCTCATACTGAGCAATAACGATAGGGTATTGGGAAGACGTGAGGATATTCTTCAGGAAATTCATGATCAGAGGAGGATTCGCCCTGCGCTCTTTTCTATCGGGATCCATGAAGACATGTTGATTAAATATGGCTGACCGTATGCAGACATGAATACACGTTTTCACCTTGAGTGAAAATGTACACAATGCGTGTCAATCACAGATACCTCCGTAAATTCCAAGCGACAATCTTGTACTTCTCAACTAAAATGAACTGTTATTTGGACAGTCGAAAGAAGAAGATTCTTATCCTTGTCATCGCCTAGACAACGTTCTATTAAACGAGAGTACTTGTACTCACCTCATTGTTACTTGAAACAAGCGCCACGTAGCCGCCACACAGCCTAGCTGGACGAGATCCCAGACATGATGCTTTGGAACGACACGGAGATATGTCATTGTACAAAGATACATGTTATACAATGAGACAAGGGCTATTACCTCAACTGGCATCTACGCTGAAGCGGATTTACGCGAGGAGTTCGCTCGCGCCTATCAAGTGTTTCGGTAGGGATGACTGATAAGTGTTGATGTTGGTTCCCGATACAGAAGAAAAGCATCCCCTCGATGTTTGTTGTCAAGATACGGTGTGCGAAAATTCTAAGTTGTACGTAGTGCACTATGACAACTGATCTCAATTTCTCCGTGCCAAGCGGCGGCAAAGAAAATCTGGAAAGAAAGGCAGTAAAGAAGTGGAAACTTATAATTAAGCGTTGACTTGGAGAACGAACTTCTAAACGGCCGTCTACTGTGCATTCGTCGCGGCCCATCCTGGAATCATCAGACTTGACTTCAATACAAGTGTCTATGCGGAAGAAAGAAAGCCAATGTTGAGTCAGCGGCTAACTCGTAACCTTGAGTAGCGTCGGTGGTTTTGGAGATTCCTATTGCTTTATTTGGACATCATGTCTTTCGAAGTGACAAATTCCGGGTGGGACGTCAAAAATCTGATCGCTGGTTTGCAGGTACTGTCTCCGGGTAACTAGCAATCGGGGAGAGGTATGTGTTTCATGGACCATCGTGGGAATTGTAATCGCCGCAGTTGTAACATGATAAAAATCACACGGCCAAATAAAGTTGCGTTCCCTCCTCCAACGGCGACGAGTTACATGCCTAGCTTGACAATATCTTGTGCTTCTAAACCACCGCCAGTTGCACGTGGACTGCCCATCACTGTTGAGTATACCGCGACTACCACTGTAGCAGATGTAAAGGGTCACATAGCAGCCAAATTTCCGAATGTGAGTTGTCCAGGTTTTGACGCGTTTTCACCCTTGTTACATATTCTTCTACTATACGTTATGGTATTAACAATATGCACTCTCTAAGTTCTATGTCGCGCGTCAGAAATTGAGCCTCAAGATAGACAAGGCGAATCTGGACGACGAGAAGAGGATCGTTGACCTCGTTGGAGAGAAGGGAGGGGAGTTACAGGTGAAGGATCTAGGCCGCCAGATTAGCTGGAGGACAGTTTTTCTCATTGAATATGTACGTAAGTGTATTTTCCGCCGAAAGGACATCTGAATGATGAATTCTTAGGCCGGACCGCTTATTATTCACCCTCTCATCTACCACTTCCCTCAACTCTGGTATGGTCGAAATGTGAGCCATAGTCAGCTGCAGAAGTACAATTTCTCTTTTGACATCCCGTGCTACCTCTGAACAACGGTTAGATATGTTTATGCTTTTATCATGCTCCACTTTTTGAAGCGTGAATTCGAAACAGTATTGTAAGTCCTGCTGATGAAATAATTTACGTTATTGACTCATATGTTCCAGCGTGCACCGCTTCTCTCACGGTACAATGCCCTTCCGCAACGTGTTTAAAAAGTTTGTCTGTATGACTTTTGTCTTTTCTTACTAACGCAGCGAACCTACTCAGCTCCGCGCATTATCACATATTGAGCGGTACTTACACATCCACTTCGTCTCATGCGCGCCTTTGACATGGACCATCGATCAGGCCTCTTTCTGGCTTATGACCTTTACCGGCCCATGTTTTCTGCTACCTCGCCCTACGTTGTAGGAGGCATTCGCAGTGACAAGAACTTCTTGTGGGTAATGGCAGGGATTTGGATGGTACGTTCTAGACTTCTTTCTTTCTTTCTTTTTTGATTACAGGCCGACTATTCCACTATCAGTTTGCGGAGCTTTCTAACCTTTGTACTCATCTCACTCTCCGCTCTCTGCGACCTCCTAATAGCCGTGTTCGCGCTATTCCTTACGGATACGGGTTCTCTCTCATCTCCTGCCCTAATTACTTCTTCGAGACCTTGGGCTGGACCGTCGTCACCGTTATGACCGGAAGTATCGCTGGTAAAGCCCAATACACTCTCACCCCTCTTTGTTGTGCTGATTTTGGGCATTTGTAGCTGCAGTATTCCTGGCTGTGTCGACGACGCAGATGGCACTTTGGGCCATCAAAAAGCACAAAAACTACAAGAAGGAATTCGGGAAAGAGTATCCGCGCGGACGATACGCCATGATCCCATTCATTCTATAATGTTGTGATTTCCGCTTTTAGAGCGAATATCGATGCCGTGGTACATCGAGGATTCTACGACTAATATATTTTTACTCGGTCTCAATTGGTCCCTAGGTGTCAGGCGGGCCTACACTAATGTTAAGGATATCTCATCGCCCGACGGAAACCATAAACGCTCTGTATATTTATTTCACAGCTTGACCAATAGTCATCTATGTTTGTCAAGTTTCTTAAACGACTGGAGTCAATATGGTCTCACGGGGTCCAAACTCATATGCTGTGATCCACTTGCCAGTGCTTCTCTCCTGCAAACTTCCTTTCGATCTCTAAGGCTTCTTCCTCTGATCGTTCATGAACATAGTGCCGTCCCAATATTACGAAGCTTCGATATGTGCGACTCACAGCCTCCTGGCGCAAGGTGCCGTTAAAATTTAACCAGTGATGTTGTTTCAGCAGGTGACTCGCAGAGTACGTAGACTGAAACTCGAGAGCATATAGCAATCAACATACAGGTTACTTAAGTCTCGTCCTTCATATCAACATTTCACAGATGTCAGACGAATATGTCCACCCCAGCATCGTCAACGAAATTGGTAATAGATGCTTGATTAACGGTGCTTTCCACACTATCCGTGAAAAGGTTTGTCCTTTCGAATGAAGGTTCTAGAAGGGACCTAGAAACAAGTAAGCGTCTGTATATGATTACTAGCCAGAATAATCGACAAGCGATCCTCTCCTACCCAAGTTCATCATCGCCTGGAAGATCACATGGAAGATTAAAACATAGTTAGAACTGTGCACGCTGGTAAAAGATTGAGAATACTCACGACGCTGATTCAATTTCACTTCTGAATACGCAAGAGGTACGCCAGACGAAAGAGTCGCAAGGATGGCAGCAATAAACAATAAGACAATGCGGAGAGAGGACATGGACTTGATCATGGGTGTTCTATAAGGTCGATAGGGAAGAGAAGAGGATTTGAACGTCATCTTTATAGTGAACTGACAGACTCCCAAGTACAGAAGCCGTTGCCTTGGGTGAAACGCAGCAGAATCAACATGTCATGTAAGATCCATTTCTAACTTTAATCCTGCTAGAACTTTGTCGTGATTTTCATTGAGGAAATAACCCCGTCGTAATTTGCTTCTATGTAAACTAGTAAAACCTTCATCCCGAACTTCAGTCACATCAATATTACACTGCTCTATAAATCGTGCTGCGTCAAATCTTGCAGTGACACAATATGATTTTTCCCGCTGCATAAAAGATGATTCTATCAAGAGTCATCGTTGTTATCAGCACCATAATTCGTCATGCGTCCATTGCTACAATGTCACGATTTACCCGGCCAAAGTCGTAATGTACCTAGCGGTCTGAGTGAAACAAGATAATGATGGCTGCTTTAAATTTCGTAACAATAAGCTTTTATACTTCGGCTTGTTTACTTACAAAATTGATGATGTAGAGAACATTGAAATGTGTTCAGGAGAGGATTGTTGATTGACATAACTCAATCTCAGTGAATGCACCCCTGTATGCCAGCTTAGGGAGCGTTCTGAGCAGTGTTATAACAAGAAAGCGTGAAACTCTCGCCAAATCAGGGGTTGATTGTCTTTTTACAATATGTACCTTCGTAATTCTTCATGGGCTTGTTAGGGCCTGGAGACCCCGAGAAGCCCGTGTTGGAATCTGTTGACCTTGATAGGCCTTTCTTTCATCGCTTTCGGTATCACGTGTTTTTCGGACTTGCATCGTCGGAACTCGCATACAGCCTCAGTTGCTTCTTGTCCTTTGACGTGCACCTGAGGCTGTAAGTCCGCCAGTTTTCTCTCATACCTGAACCTATGACTTATAACATTACATAGCACTGTTTTTACTTTCTCTTTTGCGTCATAGGTACATCAATATAGTTGCTTCTTGTCCTTCGACGTGCACCTGAGGCTCACTGTTTTTACTTTCTCTTTTGCGTCATAGGTCCAGGTCTATCAGGTTATGGGCCTTCCTTTGTGATCTGACCATACGGGAAAAAGCAACTCATCTCTCCATCTGCTCGGGGTGTGTTTGGGTTACCTCCACATCACTTGCGACCCTTATCGATCACGCTTGATTGATTTCTCGTTTTGTTTCCACTTACTCGATGGCCGACCAACATCAGGATGGTTCATCACAACACGCTCAGCGGCCCAGGAATGGATGGGATTACCCCCCACCAGCTGTAGGTCCATCAAACCTTACTTGGCGACGACCTGGTTACCCGCTACCCCCTGATACCCAGAATATGCAGAGATTTCGACCTTTTAATTCCCATTCTGTTGATTCACCTACAATGCACCTTCAAAGTAATACTTCACGCATATATTGTCCTTTTGTCAACCCTCCAAATTACAACTCTCATTTTCCGACTTCTTTTCATGCACCTGTTCCTCAACGACCTGTTCCAGTACAATCTATAGTTCCACCGAACTTAGATATATCTTATCGCTCAAATTCAGTCCGTCCCGATCATTTCTCTCGTCCTGTTCCGATTCGTCCTTTATCGGCTCAAAACATTCCTTTACCTCCTTCTCGCACTTCTTCTGTCAACTCTGTTTCTGCTTATTCTGCTCCATCCCGCTACTCTCAACGTTCTCGTTCTTCTTCTGCTACATCTCATCATTCCCTACATTCTCATGTTTCTGCTCCACCTGTTTTAAATCCGAATGCGGTTCCACATTTTGAACATGTTCATCTTCCTGTCTTCAATACGCCACAACCTCTTCCTCCACCTTATTTCTTTCCCCCCAATAATGTTAATCCTGCTCCTCCTCCCTCGCCTCGTGTTCATCCACAGCCTCCTCATTTTCCACCACAACCAATGTCCCCGATTATAACTAGAGTTCCACAGTTTTTACCACCACATGCACCATTTCCTCGTCCTCCTGTCAATCCGCAGAATATTAATATCCCACCGCCAATTAATTTTATACCTCCGAATCCAATACCACAACACATTCCAATACCACCACCCATTTCACCCCCAATTCCCATTGCAAATCCAGTTGAAATATCCATTACTGAAACAAAACTTCCAAGTCTTGCTACTGTACCTCTTCTTAAATCTTCGGCTGATTGGGTATCTTGGGAATCAGCGGTAACCAGAATCGTCTCAAGTATTGGTCTTCATGGACACATCTGCCGGATTCCAGTTCCTGGCGACCTTATTGATCCTACAAGTCACGCAGTCTTACCTCCACCATACAATTTTGACTCTTCACCGGAGGACGTCGAGGCTTATCACATCTTCTGGGCTAACGACAAAATTGCAAATCATGTCCTTGTTGGCAAACTATCAAATGAAATTGCCAACTCTCTTCCTCCAAAACAGGGAGGACCTTATGATCTTCCTATTTGCACTGCCCATGACACACTTCTTTTTCTTCAAAAACGCTTCAGCGTTGGGAGTGCAGTTTTGGCTGATGTTACCAAAGACAAGGTCCTTTGCATGTCCACATCAAATAACTCCAGCTAAGTTCCGAATTATATCGAAGCATGGCATACTGCAGTTAATCAACTATCTAGTTCACCATGGGACTTCACTCCTTTTCAACGCACCCAGAAATTCGTGAATGGACTGCCTACTTTTGGCGAGTATGCTGTGATTAGAGAAAGAGTTTGTTCATACTGGCATAACAATAACTCTTTTGATTTTGCGACTTTTGACTTCAACTCGTTAGCTGAAGAGGCATTGGACATTACCATTGCGTTAGGTCCCACCCCTAGAAAACCAAAACCAACTACGTCAGATTCTAATCCTCAACCACCTACAACCTCTCCCATTGTTTCCACCTCTGACCCTTCTACCAATTCTCAATCACGTATCCAATGTTCCAACTGCAACATGCATGGTCACATGCTTGAACAATGCTGGCAAAAAGGGGGTGGTATGGAAGGGGGTAGGGATCCGAGTCAAATCCAAAATCGAGCAACTTTGGCCACAACAAATGATTGTTCATCCACCCCATTACAACCAGTCGAAGAAACAGATGAATCAGATGTAACTCTCGCAGATGACACCAATGACATTTCCATTTCTGCTTACGTTCGTGTACTTCCTGAGTCTTCTGCTCTGTCAACATACCGTGAATTTTTATCCATGGCAAATTCAGCTGTCATTGACTCAGTTTCAAAATGATTTAATTCCATCTTAGATTCTGGCTGTTCCATTCACATTATCCGTGACCGACATAATTTCTGGACATATGATCCCAGCCAGGCAGTTCCTGTTGGTATCGCAAATAGCGGCACTCTTGGAACCAAGGCTCGTGGCGAAGTTCGTTTTCAGGTCCATGTCAATGGCACAAATGTTGTGTTGGTTCTCAAAGATTGTCTTCATGCTCCAGATGCACCTATTAATCTGATCTCTGTTGGCTCGATGGTTGAAAATGACTTATGTCTCACTTTTGAGAAAGAGGCTACGTCAATCTTCTTTCCCCATGATACTCCCGTTGTCGGTGGTCAGGCCATTGCAGCAACAGTCTCGAATCAATTATCTTTCCTTCACTGTGATTTTGTCACGCCCCTCTTGGTTTCGACTCCAGCATTTGCGTCTCCATCTTTCTTTCCCAAGATCAGTGTCACCCCTGCACTATGGCATAGCCGACTTGGTCATCCTAGCAGAGACTCTACCCGTGACGTCCTCACTAAACATTATGCAGATAGTGTTGAGTATCATGGACACATCACTGATGATCACTGCATCCCTTGTATCATCGGCAAACAACCTGCTTGTCCTTATGACCACATGGCACACAGAGCCTCAGCAATATGTGACTTACTGCACATGGACACTTGTGGACCGTTTCCACTTCTTTTTGCAAACAGTCATACATCTCATTTCCATTCCATACTTGACGACTATTCCAATTTTGAGAGTACTGCCTTGTTAGCCAATAAGAAACAAGCCACAGATCATTTCAAACGTGTTGAGTCAAATTGGGAATTGAAATCAGGCAATAAGTGTCAGGTTCCGCTGACCTCGGGGGCTCAGTCTACTGGGTGAATCCACCTTACGGCTATTCACCGTGTACAAACACAGAACACCGGGAGCAGCACGAGGCGTAGGAGACCAAAGCGGGGCGGGGAAGGGTGCGTGGAAGGGTGCCAGGGGTGCCGGTGGGTGAGACGGGTGCCAGTGAGGGGGAAGGACGAGTGCCGGGGGTCGGCGTGAGTCCCGGGGGTGCAAGAGAGCAAGACGAGCGAGCGCCGGGAGCGAGCGAGTCCCGGGGATCAAGAGAAAAGCAGACGAGGGGACTTAGCGAGTTCCGGGGATGGAAGCAGAGCCGGGGAGTCGGATGACCGAAAGGGGAAAGAGTCGAGATAAGATAGCGGAGATGGAAATGATTAAGTCAAAAGAAGAGAGCCGGGAACAAAGAGTCGAGAGAACTTAGAGTGGAAAGGAGAAGAGAGGACAACGAGATTAGATTAGAGTTACTAGACGAGTGGAGACGAGAGAGATGGTCAAAACGAGATGAGTACGAGAAAGGAAGCAAGTAAAGTAAGGAAACCGGGGCACGAGAGAGACAAAAACAGAGACAAACACAGCAGACAAGATGGGGGTTATGTTAATATCAAGACTAGAGTACCTACTTACTACTCTGCGCCTTATATACTACGTAGTACGTATGGGCCGGGGGTCAGGCCCGGGTTTCAGCAGCGGGTTGCGGCGCCGGGGCTTGGGATGAGACCCGGGGGCCACGCGGGACGGGGCGAGGCCAAGACATGTCGCGCGGAGGTCTCGTAGTGGAAGCGCAGAGACACGCGGTGGTGGTGCTGTGAGGGGGGAGCGGGAGCGGGGCGTGGCGAGCGGAGGTCAGCGGCAGTGATGCGCGATCATGATGCGTGATGGGGGGTCTCGGCGCAGGTCGGGGGTGACGGGTGGTGCCGGTGTTGATGTGATGTGATAGCCGAGACCTGGCACTGATGTGGCGGTCACGGCGGTGATGGCCGGGAGGTGCCACAAGTGGTGGTGGCTGTGGCATTGACGGGCGGTGATGGCCGGTGATGGCCGGGGGAGTTGGCCGGGTAGCGGTCTGGGCCCGGGGCGGCTGTGGGGGTGGTTTTGGGAGCGCTGGAGTCCCGGGGGTTGGTAGCGGGTTGTGACAATAAGGTCAGGGCTGTTTGTTCGGATGGTGCAAAAGAATTCATTGGTGGAGCTCTTCACAATTACATCATATCCAAAGGCATTGACCATCAATATACAGCTCCTTATGCACATCAACAGAATGGAAACGCTGAACGTTTTATTCGGACCATTGAGGATACTGCCCAGGTTCTCATGGCAGAATCTGGCCTTCCCATGTCTTTTCTTGGTGACGCTATTCTTATAGCACAATATCTTCGCAATTGATTACCCACCACAACTCTTCCAGCCCTTCTCACTCCATATGAAGTCATGGAAGGAAAGAAACCCAATTTATCTCATCTTTGGGTATGGGGTTGTCAGTGCTTCGCGTTATGGCCAAAAGAAATACATGCCAAAGGTGACATGAGACGTCTTGAGGCCATCTTCGTAGGATATGATGAGAATCGTATTGGCTGGTGCATCGGTGATACTAATGGAAAATATTTCTTCTCAAGAGATGTCATATTCAATGAAGACGTAAAAGGTCATCTTCGCAATTCATCGCCATCTGATTCATCACTGGATTCAAATCCACCGACTTGCCCCCCTTCTTCTTGCTTACCTTCCCCTTCCCATGTTGTATCTACACCTCCAGATCCTCCACCCGTGACTTCACCAATCAATCCTCTCATTATTCCTCAGCATTTGTCATCTTTGATTCCCACTCCCAAGCTTTATGATCCTTCCTCTCGTCCTCACCAAAATTTAAAACCAACGGTCCATGGCCAAACATACTTGGAAGAGATTGCAGCCAAAAATAAACGTCTGACATGGCTTCGTGCAAACAAAATGGCTTGGGAATTACTTCCTCATCAAGGTCTACTCGCCATGGGTGACTTTTGTGCGCTAATCACTGCCTCACACTTTTTGTCTGACCTTGATGATATGGTTAACCTTGAGGAAGCCACTCTTGCCGAATACAAAGCTTTCACTGCATATGGCCCCAACCCCCTTCCTTTCAGGACTCCTCGTATCATTGATCTCAATAAAGCACCTGATAATTACTCTGAAGCGTTACGTTGCCCTGATTCAGATGTTTGGCATGCAGCAATGATGCGGGAAATGGACAGTCTTAAGAAACTTGGTGTATTTGAATGTGCCCAACTTCCACCAGGTCGGAAGCCAATAGGTCTTCATTGGGCTTTTGCCTACAAGTATAATCCAGATGGAACTATCATTTGTGGCAAGGAGAAGGCCCGCTTAGTGGCTCAGGGTTTCAGTCAACGCCCTGAAGATTTTGGGACAACCTATGCTCCCGTAGCAAAAATGACAAGTATTCGGATCACCCTTGCTTATGCAGCAAAACATGATCTTCATCTTTTCTCCTTTGATGTCAAGACTGCCTTTCTGAACGCTCCTCTTTCACATGAAGTATATTGCAAACAAGTCCCAGGGTTTCCTGAAGCCAACCCATCCATCACCTATCGACTTCTACAAGCTCTCTATGGTCTCAAACAAGCCTCCCACAAGTGGTATCAGATGATTCATGATGTACTTGAAGGATTAGGTCTTCACTGGTGCGATGTCAATCCCGGTGTTTTCTTTGGCTACTTTGATGCTCCTCCTGATTCCTCTATTGCATCTCTCTCTGACAGGTCTCCACTCTTCATTGTCATTTGCCTTCATGTTGATGACGGTCTAAATGCCACAAATTCCATTCCTCTCTATCATTGGTTGATTTGCCGACTCAATGAACATTTTTAAGTTGTGGACAGTGGACCCACATCCCTCTATCTCGGCATTCGTATTGATCGCGATCGTTTGCAACGAAAGCTCTGGCTCTCACAGAAGGATTTTGTCACTGATCTCCTCGCTTCATACAACTTAACGGAAGCCAAACCCACCAAAGTCCCTCTTCACCATCCCCTTCATGATCTGCCTGATCCACCTCTGGACTCACTGCCTGAGATTGCAGACACTGATATTAAAATCCACTACCAGTGTCTCGTTGGTTCCCTACTTTATCTCAGCCTCTGTACTCGACCAGATCTGGCCTATACTGCCATGGCACTTGGCCAGCATAATTCCAATCCTTCCCGAGCGCATTTATTGGCAGCAAAAGGGGTTCTTTGTTATTTGACTGGCACTCTGCATTATGCCTTGGAATATAATTTTCCTACTGATGCCTCTGATCCAATGCTACATCTAATCTATCCTACTGGATGTCGTTTCATTGATGCTGATTGGGCGTCTGATGCATCCACTTGCCGAAGTGTTTTGGGATATGCATTCTTTATGCATTCCAGTCTTATCTCTTGGTCGTCTGTTTGTCAACATACAGTGGCTCTTTCATCCACTGAAGCCGAATACATGTCTCTCTCACATGTGATTAAAGAGGCGATCTCTTCACTCCGTCTCCCCATTCCCCATCCTTTTCCCATTCTTTGTGACAACAGGAGTGCTATCAACATTGCATGTTCCGACAGTACTTCATCCCGTTCCAAACACATCGATATTCGCTACCACTTCATTTGCGAATACATTCAGTCAGGATCGTTTAAACCATCTTGGATTCTGACAACCGACATGACTGCCGACATACTTACAAAAATTTTATCTCCTGTCTTACATCAAAAGTTTGTTCTTGCTCTTGATCTCATTCCTCTCCCATAGTTACTCCACCTTCATCTACCTCCTGCGATGATGGGGTTGTGTTGACCTTGATAGGCCTTTCTTTCACCGCTTTCAGTATCATGTGTTTTTTGGACTTGCATCGTTGGAACTTGCATACAGCCTCAGTTGCTTCTTGTCCTTTGACGTGCACCTGAGGCTGTAAGTCTGCCAGTTTTCTCTCATACTTGAACCTATGACTTATAGCATTACATAGCACTGTTTTTACTTTCTCTTTTGCATCATAGGTACATCAATATAGTTGCTTCTTGTCCTTTGACATGCACCTGAGGCTCACTGTTTTTACTTTCTCTTTTGCATCATAGGTCCAGGTCTATCAGAATCTAGATGCCCCAGTGTTGGCCCTAAGGGTTACAGGTTTATCTTATTTATTTATTTCTTTTTGGTGGTTCTATAGACAACTAGGGTGTATCTACACAGTTGACGTGAAGTTCTCAGAAGTCTGTTTTAACCACCCCTAGAGGTTTATATGCGTTATCTCTTACCGTATCTTGCAGCCCACCTCAGCGAAATGTGTAGACAATAATAATAAATCAGTCCTCAGTGTAAGAACATGAGATAAGATAAGATTGATAACTGAATGAGATAATCTTGAGGTGATAAGCAGATAGAGGGCGATGAGAGAGTTGAGGATAACTTAGAGATCAATAGTGTGAAAATACACTGTGTTGACGCTACGATGAATACAAAGTTATACCTAGGTTTTTATAGAGGTAAATGTCTGTGATGAAATCAAATAAGTAAAACAAAGTGAATGAAACTGACTGAGATAAGGAAAAGAATCAGGGTGAGTCCATAAAAATAATTGAAGTAGTGATGAGTAAATAACAAAAAGAGAGTGGCGAAATGTGTGGAAATACCAGACAACGATAAATAGAATGAGACGAGGGCTCAAGGAAGAATTGAGGGTGATTGAGATTTGGAGATTGGAAATTGGGTTTGGACTTAGTGTGAATGAGATGGGCGTTCATGACACTCAGTCACACTGTAAGATGTATGTAGTTGACTGATTATATTACCTGTAGACAATAATAACAATTGAGTCTACAGGATGCCGTCAATAAAAGTAAGATACAAGTAGGTATTTTGGCTCACCCTGAGTCACACCGTAAGAAGTAGTTGACTGAGGGTGGCTGTCCATATACGCCTAAATTAAGAGAGAAAAATATTTAAGGTTTGTCTCCAAAGACTAGCAAATACCAATCGAGGTTCCACCAGACCAAGAGAGGAAAAATAATTGTGAGGTATCCATCAATGAAAAGTCTCCATGTACCGGTTTGGTTGCATAAGTTGTTCTTCAACAAAATGCTGTTACGCACGTTGTGTGGGGCTTGGACCATTTAGCAGTTTCTGCCTAGTGGGCAATCAGCCCCCATACCCACTCAAACCCTGTTTGCTGCTCTTCATGCCCTATATGGGGTTTCATTCTCTGGTAGTATATTATACCAGGTTTTGGTTACGAGTTTTTCCTCTATTGCCTTGGCTCTGTATTGTACTTTTCAGACAGTCCATCTTTATTCTCTTAGACATCATTCATCTCCATCTTGCCGAATTTCATCACTTGTGTGCATTTTATCTGGGTTTGCTTCCCTCTGGATTTTCTATTCACACCTCAGCTTCCATATGAGGTGTGCCAACTTGGACATCATTATTATGTACATTCTCTTCTCTGGGCCATTCATTTTGCTGTCTTTGTGGTTTGGTGCACTTAGTGTGCACCCAAGGATGTCTCCTATTTTTGGTTTCTTCCACTCCATGCCTTGCTTGTTGTATAGTTCACTCATGAGGCTCCAGATTTCTCTTTCTCCTGATGCCATGTACTTGGTCAGTATATGTTCCATGGTTTTTGTCACGACCCGCTACCGACCCCCAGGACTTAGCCCCGGCCCCAGGACTCCAGCGCTCCCAATACCACCCCCATAGCCGCCCCGGGCCCGGACCGCTACCTGGCCAACTCCCCTGGCCATCACCGGCCATCACCGCCCGTCAACGCCACAGCCACCGCCACTCACAGCACCTCCCGGCCATCACCGCCGTGACCGCCACATCAGCGCCGGGTCTCGGCTATCACGTCACATCAGCGCCGGCACCACCCGTCACCCCCGACCCGCGCCGAGACCTCCCATCACGCATCATGATCGCGCATCACTGCCGCCGACCTCCGCTCGCCACGCCCCGCTCCCGCTCCCTCCTCACCGCCCCACCACCGCATGTCTCTGCGCTTCCAGTACGAGACCTCCACGCCGCACGACATGTCTTGGCCTCGCCCCGTCCCGCGCGGCCCCCGGGTCTCATTCCAAGCCCCGGCGCCGCGACCCGCTGCTGGAACCTGGGCCTGACCCCCGGGCCATACGTACCACGTAGTATATAAGGCGCAGAGTAGTAAGTAGATACTCTAGTCTTGATATTAACATAACGTAACGTAACTCCCGTCTTGTCTGTTTGTGTTCGTCTCTGTTCGTCTCTCTCGTGCCCTGGTTTCCTTACTTTACTGCTTCTTTTCTCATACTCGCCTCGTTTCGACTATCTCTCTCGTCTCAACTCGTCTCGTATCTCT
>JAGGAQ010006016.1:0-65936 GCA_017657225.1 Termitomyces sp. T69sscA | reverse complement strand
AAATTTTTAGAGTTGAAATTTCTGACCTGGGCAGTATCAAGAAATTGGCTCAGGGAAATCAATCCATTGGTTTCTAAACTACATGTTTCTGTGTTAAAAAAGACAGCTGGATGATATCCCATTGCTCCATAAAGGTTTGACTAAATCAGTCAAGTTTGCTTGTCTGCAACTGTACTTATTTAAGAGAATCAGGGACATGATCTTGCAACAGCGCTGGCAGGACAAAAATCAATCAACTGTTGGGCATGGGCAAAAAAAATGTGTAACACATGATGACCAGGCAAGTGAATACATATCAGGTGACAACACAGCAACTACTTTGGCAGGACAAAAATCAATGAATAAATAGTACAGGGTTCAGGAAGTAATGACATTAGGATCAATATGCAAGCAATGGAGATGCATTGGAATTGGTGTGATGCAGTGGTAAATGAGGTAATAAGAAGAGATCCCAAATATAATGCTAGAACAATAATCAAAAGTCGGAAAGCAACTACACACAGTTGATGAAAGCAAGAGTCGACTCGACCCTCAGAAATGTAACACGTGATGACCAGGCAACACGTGATCTGCAACTGCGCTGGCAGGACAAAAATCAGCCAAACCGTTGGGCACGAGGGACCTCAGAAAAATGTAACACGTGATGAACAGGCAAGTGACTGCATATCAGGTGACAGCACGTGATCTGCAACTGCGTTGGCAGGACAAAATTTATTCGAGGGCGCATAACCCTCTTCTCGTTACTTACGTAAGAGAGTCGGGGATGTAGCATGTTGTACAGTCAAAAGTGAGCAAGACAAAGTGCAGGGCGCAAGTGTGATTGAAGTATTGTAAACGAAGTATCAGTTATGGAAACAAGAACAAGTGCAGCTATTTTGAAATTGAACACCAGGGCCGGATCTCCAAGTTGACTGTTCAAGCAAAACATCACCAGATACCTAGTTCCGCAGCTGTGTTTCCGTTCAACAAGGTTTGACGTTGTCCCATATGACAATATGTCTTGACCTGCGGCTTCATCTCTTCACATGTTTGTAAGGAGAACAGGACGATGCCATCTTTTTTGTGTTCATGATACATACATATGCATGAAAGCTCAGCAACGTTGAGTGAAGCCAAATAAGCGTAGACCACGAAGCCGATTTCGAAGCCAGGAGTCGCTCGAACAATCAGCTGCACTAAGTACTGGAACGAATGGTTAAATTAAGGATCAAGTTAGAAACAGCTGTAAGACATGGAACTCCAGTCCACTTCAGATGTACGCTGCTTGCTTAGGGTGAGAAACTTGAGTCGAATACCTTCGAACATCCCATGTTGTTAGGACTCAGCTTGAAACTTTCGGATCGCATAACTCAGAACTTACGATGGAACACCGAAAGATCTCCTTGCAATGAGATGTCCTAACTATAGTGATGGTCTCGAGATTTCACTTGCTTATTTGGAGATTCTTCGCATGCGCACAGAGGATCAGTAGAAGTCGCAGATTTGATAACGATTATGCATCGGATACCTCCGTATACACGTGACCCAACTTTCTGACTCCGAACCCCAGTGAGAAGTTTGTTTTCCATTCCCATCCATTACTATGCCTCCCCTGATGTTCAGAGTACCCTATGAGTCGGACAAAATAGATTACTGCCTCAACCAGCCGAATCCGTGCACAAAGGTGAGGCTCTGTGACAGTTTCAACGTCGCGTCGCTCGGGACTCGGCACAGGGTTCGACCGAACTATCAGCTGTCCGCGCGGAGCTTGAAACTATGGCCATGCGTCCTACCTCCGCACACTTCTTCCGCAATTGTCCTCGCGTTTTCATTATGTCACTTCAATCTCGGCCTTTGAAAATTTGCTACTGGCTCAACCATTCTAGTTTTCAGTGTTGTAGAAGTTTCTATAGAATCTCAATGCTGGTCAACATCTATCATTCAATTGACTCTTGAAGTTGAGGTCTGAACTTGCGAGTATGATCGGGTTTGCATACTCATTGCCAGTCTCTTCAGTCACGTTTGTTTGGCAAAAAGCAAAATCCTGTCAGTCAGCCACCTATAGATTAGCTTATGTTGTCCAACCTTACGTCTCATACTTTTTTGAATAAAATACAGCATTTTCTAACTTGGCATGTTAATGCCAGACGATTAGACGGCTGTGTCTAGTACATTGATGTACAAAAGCAGAACTCCCCGTCGCCCATCATCGGTCGACAATCGTCGCCGCACCAACCACGCGAATACACTTAGATGTCGGACAGTAACAGGGAGACTAGGTCTAAAACGGTGACGGAAAGCTGGCACGTTCATCCTCCGCGTATGCAGAGCATTCCTAGGTCCTTGTAGCTTACCTACATAGTCTGCATAGCACCGTGTACCATGGAACTAAGTGCCCAACACATTAATTGAGGGGGGAAAAGCAGAAGCAATGCAAGTCATTTTTTGAGTCCTACTTGTATTAGGTTGTGGTGATTGATCCAATAATTAATTGAGTCACAAATAACCAATCAGAGTAGAATCAGACTGCCTTGAATGCATACTACCTGCTTTGGAAGCAGCATCGAACCCTGTTTCTTCCCGAGGAGTCTCAATGTATCGGTATTTTGTGTTGAACCTTGCATAACCAGGCTACCAGAGCTCATAAATTATATAATTTTAGGACTGTCGCATCGGGATGCTGACCTTGCGCCTTACGTGTCGAGCTCCTCGAGGTGAATGTAGGTCTGACCCATTCTCTGCCATCAAGGTTGACGCTGCCATTGACGCATTTGATTGTAAGATGGACGGGTGAACGACTGGAATGTTGTTTGAATTGTTCATGGGTGATTCGGCCGAAGAGGGGAGAACTGTATAAGTAGCCTTGCTGTTTTTGGGCATGAAGCACGGAAACGGTGATACGAGCATAGATCCATTGGCAGAGGAGCCCATTTGGGAAGACTGAAGTGTGAATTGCGACTGGACAGCATGTTTGTTTATTTGCCGTATTCTTTTCTGCCTCAAGCAGAGCTATGAAAGAAGAACAATAAATATCTCATCGCATCGAGGTGTCTTGGCAAACAAAAATCTCACAAAAAAGCTGGTTAATAAAATGAGAATAACAACGGATGCTGCACCAACAGAAATACCGGCGATAGCACCAGCTGACAACCTAAAAATGATCAAGGATGATGACAGTTATGATAGAAAAAAGTAACACACCTTGCATGAGCCGAAGGACCTTCAGAGGTCTGCATTGGGCTCAAACTAAATTGAAGATAAGCAACGACGATTACCATATAAAAAAGCAACACACCTTGATTTAACTAAACTTGAGGTTTCAGAGGTGGGGATCACGCTAAGAAGTGATAGGTTCAGAGTAAAAAACGAGCCGAAGCCAATTGACATACACAAGCGAAGGGGGTGATAGATAGTAGAGATTCGCGTAATCAATCTCAAGGAACCCATTACCCCTGTTCACGATGGCGAGTGAATGACTTCCCTCTCCAATATTACTGCCATAGTAAAGCAACCTCTTGACTCCGCGAGTGGTCGTTAATGCCGAGTAATGCTCAAGGGGCTCGTTATCCAACTGGACTGAATAGTGTCCATTCTCAGGACCTACAGATCCATAAATTGCGACAGCATCACCTTCGACATGGCTCCGGGTGAGATTGGGGATCCAAATCATCATAGGATATATACACACTCTAATATCATTGAGACCAAGCACCCTTCATTGAAGTTTCGATACTCACTGAAAATGTCAAGACTGCAGTTGAATTCAACTCTGAGGTGGAACTGTATGTTTTACAATCAGGAATTCTGCAGGCACACAAGTAAACTCACTGGCCGGTTATGTTGTAAAAAAGATTTACGTCTGCTGGGGAAAACCAGTTCCCTTGCTTGTATTGCCAAAAGCCTGGGTCTGTATCGTCGACCACACTCATGGATGGAAACCCCGTTTTATTGCTGTTGACGTTTGAAACCCATGCCAGCTGTTCAAATGTGAGTTGCAGGTCTGTGAATATGGGATGGGGCCTACATAATCGATAACAAAAGTGGAATCACCTTCATTTGATATTGTCATGGTATGTTTTCCAGGAGATAAACTCCTGTTGGCTGAGAAGACTGGAATTTGTGGTTGTCCCGTAGTACCAATTTCGCTGCCCATGTAACTCTGACCATCAATATCGACTTTGAAATTACCATGACCAATATTCCTAGAACCATATACTGTGACGTCAACACCTTCGAATTCGAACTTCAACCTTGCTTTATGACTTTGAGTTTTGGAAAAAGTCAATTGATGGTATCTGGGGAGGTGTTAAAGCAGTAATTTGAGTAGGTTCAAGATCACTTGCTGGTTGGCACCAAATTGACTGGTACTCTTGTCCGTACTAATGTTGTGGTGCGTCCAAGCATCGAGTGGATGATATTTAATCAGCGGGCTTTCGTTGTCAACAGTAAGCAACATGCCGGCCATGGTGTTTATTGAGAAGAGGTGCGAGTATGTCAGTCTATATAAGAAAACGGCGTGCGAACTCCTTCAGAAATAGCGTATGAGCAGGACCCAATAATAGTAGGTTACCTTGGTAGCAGATGACATATCATTACTCGACAAGTATCTTGATTTCAAGTTGATGTGTTGTACGAATTAGAAGTGAACTTTGAGGCAAAGTGCTGGGCGCCATTAAAGTGTTCTAAACATCAGCTATTGATATGAGAACAAGGATAAATGCAGGGAAGCCTGTCATTATCCCAGTTCCAGTTATTTTGAGATTGAACACCAGGTAAGATCTCCAAGTTGACTGTTTGAGCAAAACGTCACAGATCCTAGTTTGAACTTTCGAGCAAGTTCGGCAGCATCGAGGTAAGTAAAGACTCCGCGTGTGGCAGGGGCTACCCACTATCCCGATGGTCTACGTGAACATTGGCAAGTGATATAATGGATAGTCTTTCTGAAACAAGTCGCAAAACAGCGATGAGCTATGAAGCACGATCCAAGTGAAAAATTAGGCTCGATCAGCTGCGGTCCCTTGATTTACTCGATCATCAACGCAGTATTTCCCTGCATCATTCCTCCTTGATCGAATGGACCACAACCCTAGATTGCAAAAAATCTGGCGCAGTCGTTGTCAGCATAACTCATGATGTTTCTTGTCTATCACCTTCGCCGATAATCATGATCAGCACGAAGGCACCGAGTTAATGACAAATCTACGGTGAATGCACAGCTGTGTTTCTGTTCAATGGGGTTCGACGTTGTCCCAGATGACCATGTGTTCCGACCAGCGGCTTCATCTCTTCACGTTTCTGGAAGGAGAACAGGAAGATACCATCTTTTTTTGTGCTTGTTCTACTTCTGCGACAATGGAATATGTAATAGTCAAGAGTGGACCAAGCTAGAGAAAGCAGCTCAATTCTAAAGGAGCACTGGCTCCCTCAGGTAGTCTTCTCTCAGAGGCAGCATGTATATAACCAGTGTGGCGCTGATTTGCTCAGTGCACCTCCAATTGATAATACCCCTGACCTTGAATGATTAAAAACATCAGCTAATGAATCATCATTTCAAGGAGCTATCAAAGAACCAGTGTCTCAGCGACATATAGCACGGAGATCAGCAATACCCGGAGTACAGCAAAAATTAGTCATAACAAACATCAGCAATCATACATCATTCACGTATCCACTACCTGAGCCTATTCCTCGCCTCGCGTTTTGCACCCTCATATGCCTGATCATACTCCCTTCTCATATCAGCCTCCAGCTGATTCGCAACCTGCATATACACCTCTGTTTGATTTGGACCGAGCTTCTCAACGGAAAGAGTCCCGATTCCGCGTTTGCGCGCGATCATCGTCAGGAGTGCGATACAGAGGTCTCGTTTATCGCCATGTGCATGGAGGTGCGGTAAGTCGCGGAGAGAACGCACGTGGCGGACGAGCAGGGGAGCCCCTGCCTGGAGAGCTTTCGCGTCTGACGCGTGTTCTACATCCTCACGCGCCATTTGCGACGCAGACACGAGGAGCTCGAGCTTGATTCGCTGGTACGTCAGGTGTCCCAGGATGTCGTCTTTGGAGATGTACTTGTAGTCGAACGCGGGGTTGAGATCGGTGCATCCGTCGTGGATGTTGTCGGAGAGTTTGATTACCATGTCTTCGTATGACCATCGCGGAGGACTGGGAGTCTGCGTAGAGGCGCGCGCGCCGCCGTTGCCGTTGCCGTTGTTTTTGGTCTTGGATTTTGAGCTCTTGGACTTGGAGATAGGCTTTGATCTACTTAGGCCGGGTGGCGATGCGGAGACAAGCTCTGATGGCAGGTTGGCGTGGTGTTGGCGTGGAGGAGACATTCTTCGAGACGAAGCTCGGATTGTCTCTGTGGAGTAGCTTCGCGAGAGCATATGATAGATGTCGGAGACTGATGAGGTCGAGGTTGGGCGCTCCGTTCTAGCATCGATGCCAAGGTTGAGTTCTTCAAGGTCACCGCTGCCTTCTTCGTTGGATAAGCTCCAGTAGTTCAGAAGCATGATGAAAAGAGGGATAGATTGGAAGAGAAAACAAGATCTGGGACATATATAAGGACTTGATTGCCAAAGAGAACAAAGGCCATGAATGCTCTTGTGGCCAACGATACATAACCTTTGTTGGGTGGCATGATTTCTTTCCTCTATGACGGGCCCGTGGATGCCTGTCTGGACAACGCCGACGAACTCCTAAATGCCACAGAGATGAAAAGTCAGTAATATGTGGAGCAAGGTATTGATCCCAGTTGAAGAGCTCTGAAGTGAGAGAAAACCAGTTGGCTTGGGCAGTCGAGACGTAATCGAGATCAATGCTGCTCCACAAGATGGAGCAAAATAAATAATTGGATTGCAGGAAAGAAAAAGAGGGGAAAAAGTCCATTGCATTGTGACCGATGACAACTGTGAGGTTCGAACTCACGCCCTTGCGGACTGGATAGAGGAAAGAATCCTAATTCCAGCGCCTTAGACCACTCGGCCAAGTTGCCATGTTTAACGTGATACGTTGGGACCTACAGAGCTTCTGAAGCACAAGCGCGTTCGAAATCAACAGAAACGTTACCATGTCACTCTAGGATTGGCGCCACTAATGTAATCCACCCTGCCCCCCGCGTTATTATATACGAGATGTGAGCCATACATCGGCGGATATACTAGCGGATATGAGACTGCCCTTCTGAAGAGCCACATTATACCGTTATTTTTTTGCGTTGATCCATCGTTGGTTCTGTACCTCGCTTGAGTATCTATCAGACAATATTTCGTGATAATCGTATATTTTACTGGTCAATGTCTGCACAGCACCGATTCGCTCAGGTGCTACGCAATCCACGTCCGCCGAACAAAAATCAAAATTCTGTCAGCCACTCCTAGAAGAGGCTAACGGTATATGACCTGACGCCAGGCCTCGGACGCCAAGACATGGTCCTGTTGCGACTGTGGATGACCGTTCACAGTTCGGCACAGCGGCTCCAGGTGCAGCTTTCGGCGTTTCCCGCCCGGGCAACGTTGAGGGCATCCTGTATACTGGGGCTGTCCGACTACCTGGCGGGGTCTCTTTTTTTCAGTGGAACAGAGGTGAAGTCGAACATGAAGTTTCATCGAGGATGCAGTCAGTAGCCGAGGTTCAAAGTAGTCAGACGACCGAGATCATGCAATGTTTTTGACGTCGCGAGGTGAGAATCCCAAATTGGGCGAATCGATCAATCTTTTTTTGGAGATCTCACAAAACACCGAGTATCTTGATGGGTCATATGTGCAGTGGAGAACAGGCAAGCAGCAGATTCCGGAATGCTCCAGTGTGATGTTCCCGGCCAACAAGCTGCCGTGCACGCGGCTACAAGTGTGTTTGTGGAGACCATGATCAGAAAACCCACAGGAACTTTAGAATATTGAACAGAGAAAAGGTTGGTCAAGAAATGGGCTGCTATGTACAGCATTCTGTCTGTCAGAAACCGAGGAGATTGGTGGAAGAAGAATTCATGCAGAAAAAAAACGTGGACATCCTGAGAATCTCACGTGCTGACGAGGGCCAGGAGTGACCGTTGCTTTGCATTCTTCTGTTGTTTCGCCTTCCATCTCCTCGCCGACGTCCACAGCGGGCTCGCCCTCTTTCCTTACTGCAGGCAATGGCCTCCAACACCACTCAGGCCACCGCTTCCGGCGACCTCGTCGACCTCGTTTCCTCTTCGGCCACAGCAACCATCTACCCGTCCGACGATGCTATCCTTGCTGTCCTCCAAGCTCGTTTCCGCGCAGATTTGCCCTATACAAGGATTGGCGCGACCAACCTTGTTGTTGTCAATCCTTACAAGACCCTTGCCAATGTAAACGATATCAGTGCGAAGGAGTACGAGGAGCGGTGCTACAAGGACACAAGTCTTCCTATGGTTGACTCGCCCAAACCTCTGCAGCCCCATCCATACGACTTGGCGGCAAAGTTGTACCTTCTCATGCGACGCAGAAATGAATCGCAGGCTCTTTTGGCGAGGTGAGTGTACTGTATTGTACTATCGTACGCTGGCTATAATAAATTCTTCAGGGGTATAACAGGGTCTGGTAAAAGTTCGACGATTCGTCTCTTCATCAATCAGATTCTCCGCCTCTCAACGCATTCAAGAAGGGAGGCCAAGGTTGCTGAGCAGATCAAGGCCGTATGGACTGTCCTCGACTCGTTCGGCAACACAAAGACTCTTATGAACCCAAATGCCTCGCGCCACGGCCGCTACTTCGAGCTACACTTCAATGAGAGGGGGCGTATCAGCTCTTCAAAAGTCCTTACATATGCTCTAGACAAATCCCGGCTCAACCGCCTCACCCACGAAGAGCGATCATTCCACGTCTTCTACCAACTCCTTGCTGGAGCTACCACAGCAGAGCGTGATCAGTTCAACTTGGAGGATCCCTCTGACTATGCTCTCCTTGCCTCTTCTGGGACCTACCGCCTTCCCTCCGGCCCCTTTAGCGACGATTCAATTGGCATGTCAGACCTGCGTGCATCGATGCGTACCCTCGGCTTCAAGCAGAAACACATGTCTTCTATTTTTAGTGTCCTCGTTTCTATCCTTCTCTTGGGGAACCTACAGTTCCACGACGGCGATGCCCACACCGTGTCGGCGTACATCGCAAACACCCACGTTCTCGACCAGGTCGCGCGCCTCTTAGGCACCTCATCCGATGATTTGAACCAGGTCTTGACTAACAAGACTAGCTATGTTCGCAAAGAGTTCTACACCGTCCTCCTCAATGCTGAGCAGAGCGCAGCACAGCGTGACCAATGTGTGCACGACTTGTATTCGATTCTTTTTGCTTTCGTCGTAGAGACGGCAAACCATAGACTAGCACCAAGCAGCAAAGACCCTCTTCCTTACACCCAAATTGTCACTCTCGATCAGCCCGGGTTCCAAACACGTGGTCCATCCGGCACAAGCTCCATGGCACTTGGCGGTTCAGCGCCCCTAGTGTCCATATATGGACAAAACAACATCTGCGAATTCTGCATCAACTTCGCAGACGAGCTTCTGCAATCTTACATCCTGCGGAACACGTTCGAAGACTCTGTGGGGTACAACGCGGCAATTACAAGCGATGGGGTCGCCCTTCCTTCGATTGTGACAATGGATAATGGGGCCTGCATTGAATTCTTGCGTGGTGCGCAACTAAACGAGCGGTCGCAACGTAAACCGAATGGGTTGCTCGGGATCTTCAATAAGAGCAGCTCGGCGTTCAAGTCTGGAAAGGGCGGTGATCATCGCGATGAGGATATGCTCCAGGAGCTTGTTACCAAGTTTGGTGTCCATGCTTCGTTCGTCGCCAATCCCGGACATGCGTCCGAAAAGAGTCTTTTCGGGATCAACCACTACTCCGGACCCGTATCGTACGACGTCACAAAGTTCGTGGAGAGGGACAGCGACCTTCTTGACTCGGCCTTTGTCACGCTCCTGCGCAACTCTACCGATCCTTTTGTTGCGAAGCTTCTTTCCGGGCCCAGCCTTGCCGCTGAGCGTCACAGCAAGGACGAGACCATCATCGTGCAATCACAGGTCTCGTCACGCCCGCTGCGACACGCGACACCCATCCACCTTCCCAATGGCGACCTCCCCGAAGAACATCCCCATCTCGACCCGAGCAAGACATACCCCGTCACCTCCCAACTCAACTTCACCATGTCCGAAATCTTCGCCAGCCTGGACCACACACACCTTTGGAACCTTGCCTGCATCCGGCCCAACGACTCGGGCTCACCAAATTCCTTCGACAAACGCCGCGTCAAGTCACAGATCCGCTCACTTCTTCTCCCAGACATCGCAGCGCGCCGCAGCACTGAGTATGTCGCGGACTACGACATCGTCACCTTCTGTGAGCGGTACGTACCGACCATGCGCGGGTCGGACGAGGAACGCCTCACGCAGTGTGCGCGTGCGAATGGGTGGTGCGAGGGCGTCGACTTTGCGCGGGGGAGCGGGCGCGTGTGGCTGTCTTACCTTGCGTGGAAGATGGTTGAGGACACCGTGCGCGCGGTGGAGAAGGAGCAGAAGCGGTCACAGGACGACGAGGACGAGGGGAGCATGCTACCCGACGACGGCACAGAGTATACGCATCCTGAGCATGCTGCTGGGCTTGCGGTCCCTGGAATGTCTGGATCCTTCAATGAGAGCGCAGACAATCTGTTGCTGACGCGGATGGGCCCTGATGGGACGCGGTACCAGGATCCGAATGCGGAGTATGGTGGTGGAGGGTTGAGTACGCCTGGGTATGATGCGCGTGGGTTTGGTGGTCGTGGTCGTGGTGTTGATGGAAGTGGGGAAGGGTGGGACGAGGACAGTAAGGGTGCGCGGCCGTATTCTCCAATTGTGAACAAGGCGGAGGGGAGCCTCGTTGTGAAGGACGCGCCAAACACGGTGGAGCAGATCCCGACGAGTACATTGCGAAGGTGGTGGTTGAGGCTTGTGTGGTTGTGCACGTGGTTGATACCCAGCTTCGCGCTGAAGTACTTGGGCCGCATGAAACGCAACGATGTCCAGATTGCATGGAGAGAGAAAGTTGCTATATGCTGGCTCATCTTGCTTCTGAACGGCATGGTCTGCTTCTATATTATTGAGTTCGGTCGCTTGCTCTGTCCCAACTTTGACAAAGCCTGGTCGCTCAATGAGGTTGCACAACATCAGGGTCAAGACGACTATTGGGTGACGATTCAGGGTGTCGTATATGACGTGTCGGACTTTGTGTTTGGGGACCACAGCGACATTATCGGTGAACCCAGTAATGGTGCCGATACACTCTCTGCTCTTGCTGGTCAAGACCTTACCCAGTACTTCCCTGTTCCCCTCGCTCTTGGATGTGCCGGTTTAGTCGACGACGCTACAATCTCGCTCACGTTGAAAAACAATACAGTCACGCAGATTTTGGCCGTGCACAAGTCAGGCAGTCTGGCTACCCAGTCCCCGGAATTGCAGCAGAGTGATTGGTATACAACCCATTTCTTGAAGACGATGAAAGAGTTCAAGAAGGGTCCGTTGGTCTATGATACCAAGGTTATCCGAGCATGGGCGGCTGATCCTGACATTGCCAAGTATGTATTTTGAAATTTCCAAAACTCTTTTCTGGCTGACGACTTTCGCAGAATATGGGCAGTCTGGGACGATGTCTTGTATGATTTAACGGACTACTTCTGGACGCAGAGTCTTTTCCCTAACGACCAAACGTTTTCTTTCCTCAATAGTGATATCACTGACGTTTTCAAGCAACGTGTTGGACAGGATATCACGAAACCCTTGAATAAGGTACTCGCGGGACTTGACGAGACCACTGTCAACCGGAACACTGTGTGTCTCAAGAACGTGTTTGGTATCGGTCAGACGGACTTCAGGAAGACGGCGAGATGTCAGACTCAGAATTACCTCCTTATTGTGATGTCTGGTATCTTGATGGCGTCCATTGGGTTGAAGTGTACGTTCACCTTGAGTTCTCCGTTGCCTTTCTGCTGACGTGGACAATGCACTCCCTCTTAGTCTTGGCTGCGCTACAGTTTGGAAGCAAGCGTCAACCTGAGTTGCAGGATAAATTCGTACTCTGCCAAGTACCATGTTACACTGAAGGCGAGGACTCACTGCGTCGTACAATTGACTCTCTTGCGGCACTCAACTACGATGACAAGAGGAAGCTGATTTTCATTATTTGTGACGGAAACATCATTGGAAGTGGTAATGACCGGACAACCCCCCGCATTGTTCTTGATATTCTCGGTGTCGACCCCAAGCTTGATCCTGAGCCGTTGCTCTTCAAGTCTGTTGGCGAAGGCTCCAAAGCTCTCAACTATGGAAAGGTTTATTCAGGATTGTACGAATTTGAAGGTCATGTTGTCCCGTCAGTATACCCACTTCAGCACCTCAAAGACCTGGCTGACATTGTACAATCTAGGTATATGGTCGTTGTCAAGGTTGGAAAACCCACGGAGCGCTCGAAGCCTGGCAATCGCGGCAAGCGTGACAGTCAAATCCTGTTACTTCATTATCTTAATAGGGTACACTTCGATGCTCCTATGTCGCCCCTTGAACTCGAGATTTATCATCAAATGCGGAATGTCATTGGAATCGATCCTGCCTTCTATGAATACATCTTCACAATTGATGCTGATACTGTATGTCGTGTTTTTCTGTTAGATTCCCAAATCATAAGCTTCCTCTTGCAGACCGTCACTCCGGAAGCCTTGAACAGGCTCGTCGCGACGTCAGCGGATGACTCTTCAATTATCGGTGTCTGTGGAGAAACGAAACTTCAAAATGAAGAAGGTTCATGGTGGACGATGATTCAGGTGTACGAGTACTACATCTCTCACCACCTCTCTAAGGCTTTTGAGAGTTTATTCGGCTCTGTGACTTGTCTTCCTGGTTGTTTTACCCTCTTTCGTATCCGTACAGCAGACAAGGGACGTCCTATCATCATCTCCAATCGTATCATCGACGAGTACGCGGAACCCAACGTCGACACCCTGCACAAGAAGAACTTGTTCTCTCTCGGTGAAGATCGTTTCTTGACGACGTTGCTAATGAAGCACTTCCCCACGTTCAAGACCAAGTTCTGTCCTGACGCTATAGCACGCACCGTTGCCCCCGAGTCCTGGCGCATTCTATTCTCGCAGCGTCGTCGCTGGATCAACTCTACGATTCACAATTTGTGTGAACTTGTTCTCCTTCCCGAACTCTTCGGCTTCTGTTGTTTCTCCATGCGGTTCTTCGTCTTTATTGATTTGCTCGGTACCCTCGTGAGTAAAGTCTCCAAGGCCCTCTTTGCCTTCTTCCTTACGCTCATTTTTTAGATTTTGCCTGCCACTGTCGTTTATGTATGTTCCTTCCTTTCTTCTTTCTCCCTTGACCTTACTGATACATCATCTTTTTCAGTTGATTTATTTGATTATTGTCGTCTCGACACATCAACAAGCTCTACCTATGATTGCAATCATCATGATTGCGGTGACATATGGTTTGCAGGCATGTATTCTGATTTTTAGCTATCATCTCTACTGACACGCTTTCAGGCCATCATCTTCATTTTGAAGCGGGAATTCATGCTTTGCGGGTGGATGGTCGTTTACATTCTTTCGTAAGTCATGTATGAATGAAACTTGGAAAGTTCATATTTCTCATCCGTATGCAACAGATACCCAATTTACAGCTTCTTCCTTCCGGTTTATTCTTTCTGGTGCATGGACGAGTTCGGTTGGGGTAATACCCGTTTGGTCATCGGTGAAGGCAAGGATAAGAAGGTTATCATCAACGAAGATGAAAAATTCGACGAGTCGATGATACCCCTCAAGAAATTTAGTGGCAAGTGTTGCATTGCAGCAGCCCAATAATATTCATACTAATTTTTCATCTCTAGAATACGAGGCTGAAGCATGGGAATCCGGCTCACGCCTCTCTGATGGAACAGGAACTGGTTATACCCGATCTCGACGCCCAGCAGGTTCTAGGGAAGAGTCTCCACACACCTACCAGCAAGCTTCTCAATCCGGCGATTACTACCGTGACACTAATCTGACATACAATAACTCCTCAAATCCCAATCTGCGTCTGGGAGGCAGCCAGCTTTCTCATAGCAACGTCTCCCATCATCAACCGGCGTCATCGCAATATGGAGCTCCTCAGTTGCCTGTGATGCCTTTCGGCGGTGGTCCAGGATCAGTTGCAGCTGGCTCTGACTACGGCGGAGGAATGTCTATGGGTATGCCTCAGATGCCCTATCCAAACACTGCAAGTATGTATGGTATGATGGGTCCAGGCATGGCGATGAATCCAATGATGTCCAACGTGTTTTCTGGCGGCAGCATGAACGGTTCACAAACAAATCTTGTACCGCCCTCCGCGCCGGCTCTTGGTGGGCATCAACGACCTATGTCCACCTTTTCACTTGCAACAACTGTCAATCCTTTCGCTGGTCCAAGTAACAGCACCAATCCAACTGATGATGAGCTCTTCAACGCTCTACGAAATTATCTGAGCACACAGGACCTGATGACAGTCACGAAGAAGTGCGTTATCCCGCACCCAATCTGATTTACGTGCTGACTTTCTGTCTTACCTAGAACGGCCCGTGAAGCCATCATGGCCCGTTTCCCCAAGGCAGACCTTACCTCCCGAAAAGAATTCTTGAACCATTCAATAGACACTATCCTTTCACAGTCGTAGACTTTCATAACCATCCATTATTCATCACATCATATGCATTGGACGGGTTCTACCCCTAGCTTAAATCTGCTTCTCGCTTATCCATGGACTCCTAGTATGTAGTAGTTGTCTTTGCTGTTTTCAACGGACCATAGTAACATATCTATCATAATCATCACAGTTACGACTGTGGTGTATTTACAAAAACGTGAGAGTATTAAAAAAACATGACTGTCAATTAGGCAAAACGCTGCCATTCCTTACAGAGTCAGATTCAATGGTGGCTGAGGTCATTGTCACCTGGTAATCTGTCCCGTGGAAACCCTTGTTGGGATATGATGATGTGATGGGGTACCACGCACCATTGTCAAAGATAAGATGGCTACCACCGGTTAAGCTGCTTTGTCCAGAGATACACTATAAAGGGTACCGACACTCTACGAGTACCCTCAGTTTGGTTTCTACACCTACTGAGGGTATGTTGCAAATACTTATTCACACATAGACTCACACTAATTACATCATACCTAGACTATTCACTTACGGTGTATTATTCTAGGTACACAAACATAGTTTGGTTTATACACCTACTGAGGACTATTCACTTACGGTGTATTATTATAGGTACAGACGACGGTCTCTGCCTACTCGTGTACAGCTCTAGTTCTAACAATCCTTTCGTGCATATTCCGACTATCTACAGACCTTCCGCTTTCGTATAGGGATCGATCGTATAATATCTTCCAAGTATGGCGACCAATGAACGCAACTTCTCATTTAAAGCTGCTGCAAGTCCTCTGTTAATGTAGCGGTTCAAAATGTTTCCCTTTGGTTTGCAGCTACTGGCGAAACGTCTCGTTCTGATTGTTGTACGAAGAGAATTATGTTGGCCGACATGTTAATATCATGTTGTCCGTATTTAAATGGTCTGAAATTATGTTCCCTGCGAGCCTGTGGTTCTGCCGACATGCACAGCATATCGTACTTGAGCCTCCGTCGTTCTTCTTTGAACTCGTTTTGGCATGCTAAGCTGCCACCCGTCCCTCTTTCTGACAATGAGATGGTGTCCTGATTGACGCCTCTTACTTTAAATGTTAAACGTAAAAGGCTACAATCTGCAATTGGGTGCAATCACGATCCGCAGTAAATGATGTGGATAACGGGCATGGGTATCATTTTTAGAAGCGTCGTCGACTCGCAGGCTTCACAGCTGGGATATATTTACGTTTTTAGTATTCAGAACTTCCCCCCAGCTGACTCTCTGTCTTCCCACAAAACAGCATATACCCTCACGACTTTCCATGTGGAGGACACAAGGCATGAACTGTGGGAGGAACTTGATTTATGGAGCTTTTCTACCCTGCAAAGCATCATTGCGGACCACAGCCTTACGTCACGGTTTTCAGTGCACGCTTCCCTCTTCGGGCATCAGATTGAAGCCAGCGAAGACGAATACTTGTCAGAGATCCCCGCAACGTGTCCCAATTTGCGCAAACCGGCTTATAACATGAAAGACTGCAAGTTCTCTCCCCCTCTTCTCCCAGAGTTGGTGGCGTTATCTTTTACATGCTGGCAGAGAAAAATCTTCCTGTGAAGAACCAGCGGGGCCAGACAGCAGCTTGCTTTCGTCATTGAAGGCTTTTATCCATGCTTGCAACGTATCATTCACGGCAACGAGGGATGGAAGATACTTGCTTCTTTGACTCCTAGATTTTTGAGCCTTTTTGATGAGATTTGCCGTCGGGACTGTATTCTTGGAGTTAACCAATATCTATATTATCCCGGACCTCGGGATCGGTTAGATGATTAGGCCTTAGGTACATACGGATAAGTTCGTTGAATGGTTCAAGAATCAAAGAGTAATGAGTTTTATCATAAATATGTCATTGATGCCATCACTGATGGTCCACGTGACCCCATCCCTGAACTGCGGCGTAAGTGTAAGTATTTGCCAATGCTCTGAACTCATGTTCCTAAACGAAGTGAGGTCGTGGATATGGCACAGCCGATAGAAGCGAGGCTATACACAGGCGCGAATTCTGGGGACTTCGCCCCCAACGAGATCCAAAGCTCGTGTAGACACAGGGTTCATTTTGGGAGGGTATATAAATCACCCTTCAAAAATCGGAAGTGTCACATTTAGGAGCACTTGAAACCTCTCTTGTCTCGATCCACTGTAATTCGTCTCTCATCTATAAGTCCCCATAACTATGGGCAGCAGCCTCAGTTCTTCGTCGGAAGGCGCTTC
The DNA here is from genome assembly GCA_017657225.1 of Termitomyces sp. T69sscA. Taxonomy (NCBI): domain Eukaryota; kingdom Fungi; phylum Basidiomycota; class Agaricomycetes; order Agaricales; family Lyophyllaceae; genus Termitomyces; species Termitomyces sp. T69sscA. The sequence continues at coordinate 49,042 of JAGGAQ010006016.1, read as the reverse complement.
GTCGAAAAGCCCATCGGGAGGTGCTCCGTCAAAAGTCGCTCAGTCGAAAGGCGTCACTGAAAGTCGCTTCTTCGAACGTCGCTCCGTTGAAAGCTGCTGTAGATCCACAAACTCAGCGTTCGATGGATATCGCGACAATTGCTGAATATCTCAAGCCCGGATCGCGCAAGAATGTTGTACTTATGGTTTGTCGAGCGCCGTCCTCAGTTCAAAATTGCTGGCTGTCTCGGACTTTTGTTTTCTGATGAACATATAGCTCGTAGCTGGTGAGTATCATTCGCATCAAAGTTTGATTCCAACTCAAGCGATCGCGATTGCAGGACGTTAGCACGTCTGCTGGTGTTCCTGACTTCAGGTCTCCAGAATCAGGCAAGTTATTTGACAACGATCCTACAACTTGACTAATAATCAATCTATCAGGATTACACGTGGGTTTTACCACCCATGGAGAGCATCCCAACTTACTGAAACCTTCTAGTCTAAATTAGCGAAGTTCCGACTCCCTCGCCCAGAAGCCGCATTCTCGATCGACTATTTTCGCAAAAACCCCGTTGTCTGTACGTACACCTCAATCAAATCCTCCCACCGAGAATTCTCCTCATCCCTCCAACCAGTCTACACACTTGCTGCCGAACTCTATCCGGGCTCGTTCCTCCCAACGCCCACGCACTCATTCGTCAAGGTCCTCTCAGACCACAACCTCCTCCACACGTGCTTCACGCAGAACATCGACACGCTCGAACGACGCGCAGGCGTCCCCGCCGGCGAACTAGTCGAGGCGCACGGCAGCTTCGCAACGCAGCGCTGCATCGACTGCCGCACGCCCCTCGACGACGACGAAATGCGCGACGTCATCCTGAGAAAACGGGCGCCCGGGGAGGAAGTCGGCATCCCGAGGTGTAAGAAGGCGAAATGCGGGGGCTTGGTCAAGCCTGATATCGTGTTCTACGGCGAAGGGGTGCGTCGTGGCGCTTACTGTCAACTGATCCTTTTTTCAAAGATTATCTAGCTCCCTGCGCGCGTCGTATGGAAAAGCTACGCAATGCGTAAGGCGGACCTCCTTCTCATCATCGGAACATCTCTTGTCGTACAGCCTTTCGCATCGCTCGCAGGCTTGACGAAAAACAGCTGCTGTCGTGTGTCGATCAACCTCGAGAGTGCAGGCGACATTGGGAGGCGCCCGACCGACATCGTTCTCCTGGGAGAATGTGATGCCACTATACGAGAGCTATGTGCGGCGCTGGGGTGGTCTGAGGAGCTTGAGAAAGCGTGGTCGGAGACAACGGTGGTGACTCCTCTGTCGGCGGCGGCGGTGAAAGATGAAGGCAAGGAAGGGGAGGAGGAAGAGACAGAGACCTTGGCGGGGGAGGTGGCGGAGGAGGTGACGGATGAGGTTGACGAGATTGCGGGTGGAATGGGAAAACAGCTGGATCTGGTGCAGGGTTAGAAGCAAGCTACGGCTGACTGATCTGCGACTATTGAGGAAAGGAACCTATTCAATATGGTGGCCCCGTTAAGTGTAGGGAGGTAAATTGTGATCATGAAGGTAACGAGAGATTATTGAGACGGACTCTGGACTGAAATTGTGCATGTTTTATGTATAAAAGTCTTGAATACAACAATCAGTTTTTCCCTGATTAATGATAATACGCCGTCGCAAAAGGCTTTGCAATCACCCACGCCTCGTCCAAAGCCTTGACAACGTCGTCCGCTACATACACATTTTCACGTTACACTACGCCCAAGCAAAGGAAAAAACGGAAAACAACTCACATAGAGGTCCCTTCTCCAGATCCACAAGGTTCTATCACATACTACTCAGCTGACAGGGAGTCAAAAACTAGGTCTTCTTACGCACCTTTTTTTTTTTTTTTTATATTCCATTATCGTGCCTTGAGCGCTTGGCGCTCATGCTGCACGTTACATATGACAGGCTATCTACTGTACAAGAGCTGTAGAATCCTTGCCCCCCCACGTACGTGGAGAATGAGCAAGTCGGCGATTCCGTACGCCGTTTAGACTACACTCCCCTAGTATTGCCCGATATCAGTATGTCGCTTCCTCAACAACCGTTGTTTCGCTACGAGAGCCCTTCAGGTTGGGCGGGGTGGGGGACGTGCAGCGGGTCTGCTGTCCCATGGCCAGTGTCTCTTTGAGTCTGTGGAATGGGCGCGGTGCCTCGTGCCGTTAATATTGGAATTTAGGAAGAGTATTACTTTTGGTTGTGTTTGAGTTGAGGCTTCTAACGCCTCGTACCTCGTTTCGCGTTATCCGCTGGGTTGTCCGTTGCTAAGGTTGTGCGTGTGTGACCCTTCGGGTCGTCGGCGTTGAACTGAGTGTGTCTTGCTGCGGCGTTTTTGCGGGGCTTAGCCTCTTTGTGGCTTCCGTGAATCTGAGGAGGTGCTTGAGAGCACCGGGTGCAGAGAGCAGGTAAGGAATTGACTCAGCTTTTCTCTTTAGGGGTCTCGTTAGGTGCGTGAATCTCTCCGCCGCGTAGTATGGGCATCTGACTAGGAAGTGTTCAACCGTCTCTACCGAGAGGTCGTTGCAATGCGGGCAGACTGGCGTTTCGGAACGGCGAATCCTGAAAAGGTGATGATTCATAGGTATGTGGCCTGTTCTCAGCTGGGTCAGTATGGCTGACTGTCTGCGGCTTAGTGTTGAGATCGTGCGCATGTAGTTCTTGGATGGGGTCGTCCTGTCCAGTCGCCGCGCTACCTTTGCTCTGGGGGATTTCTTCCATTGACGCTTCCAGAGCACTTGCGTCGCCACCAGGTCGGCCTGGCGTAGTGCGGGGATGCTGACCGGCAGGGTTCTGCGGCGGAGGAAGGCCGGGAGGGCTTTCGGGGTGCTGGTTGAACCTGTAGCTGCTTCCTTTGCCAGTTGGTCGGCCCTTTCGTTAGGGACGAATCCCTCGTGTCCGGGGGACCAATGAAGTTGTAGCCTGATTGCGCCTCGTGAACGGGGAGACCACTCTGTGTCCGCAGCAGCCGCGGCGCGCCTTCTTGACGCGTTGAGTAGTCGATCCTGTTTCTTGTGTAGGTGTTCTGCTTCCGAATGAACCTTGTCAATCAAGTAGTGTGCCGGGTGCGGTTTCTGATTGTTAAGAGCTTTCAGCATGGCCTGGTTGTCGCTGCAGCAGATGTTGCGGCCGCGGAGCTGGCTGTTGAGACCTCGTAGAATGTGGAGCCCGAGGTATAGCCCTACTATTTCAGCCTCGTACACCGTGTGCTCAGCACCTGAGCCGAGGTGAAATTTCAGGTTTGAAACCTCCACTCCATCCTTGTAGAAGACTGCTGAAGCTCCGACTCCCCCCTCGTATCCTGAGCTGTCGCAGAAGATTGCCACGCTCGAGCTGTCAAATACCTCCGTTATCCGCTCTAGCGCTTCCTCCTTGGAACCCGGTATGTGTGTTGAGAAGGCCGGCTTGTAGTTGGGGCTCCTTCTTGTTGGGCATACCTTTTCAATGCTATTGGGCTGGATGTCTGTGAACTGAAACAAGTTGTGCAGGGGAGAGCGGTGCTTGCGCACGTTTCTCCCAGCTGCCAGTTTCACCGGGCCGTGGAGTGGGTGCGTCTGTGGGAGGGAGGATAGGCGTAGCGCTGCTCTCGTTAGAACTTTTCGGAATAAGAGGTCAATAGGCAACAGATTTGCCATGCAGTCCAGGATGTCTCCGGCTGCAGTCCTCAAAGCCCCTGTGGTCAGCCTGGCCATTGAGCGCTGGGCTGGTACCAGCCTCTTTGTTGCGGCCACTGATCCAGTCCTTCTCGTTCTGCCGGAAACCTCACTGACTCCGGAGTACCAGACATCCGCTGCGTAGGTGAACGTGGAGACCGCCACCATGTTATAAAGCTGACTGACCCTGCCTGCTGGCATCCCTCCCGAGACCCGTGACAGATGGGAGACCTGAAGGGACCACCAGGCAGCGCTTGCTGCCACCTTCTGGGCATGGGCTGACCATCGTAGCCGTGAGTCAAAAATGACCCCGAGATACTTGTAAGTCGGGACTGTTTTGACGGTCTGTTCTGTTAGCGTTCCATCAGAGTTAGCCCATGTGAGGACAAGGTCCTGGGGGACAATGTCCAGTCGGGATCTTGGGAAGTTCATCAGAGCTAGTTTTGTCAGTTCAAAAGGGGAGTTGTGAGTGATAGACCAATCGAAGCCGCTGTCAGCGCGCTCCATCATGGACGCAATCATTTTATGGGTCTCCGACAGAGACTTCGCCGTAACCAGTAACATGGCATCGTCAACAAAGCCTATCGACGTTTCTGCCTTGTCAGCCGGGTGCGCGGTTAGAAGAAGGGGCGCATTGTAAAAGGTGTAATACATCATCGACAGCAGACAACCTTGAGTCGTCCCGTTAGTAATGGAGAGCCACTCCAAGCAGTAGTCGTCGAAGCGCAGCTGGGTGCGTCTGTTTGACAGCATCTGCTCCGCGAGGCGTGTGTAATGCGACGGCACTCCTCGTTCCCTCAGGTTGTGTATGAGGCGTCGAGGGACCGTGTTTGGAAACGCCCCTTGTACGTCCAAAGAGAGGGCCGTTGCTACCGCACCTGAACGCCAGGCGTTCTTGATCTTGTGCACTACAAGGTGCATTGCGTCTGTCATATTTCTTCCTGGACGACCCCCGAACTGGCCTGGGGGTAGGAGGCTGTGTTTCTCCGCTAGGTGAGATAGGTCAGCAGCCACTAGCGTAGATAAGAGTTTCCCTATAGTGTTGAGGAGGCCTATGGGCCAGTATGCATTCACAATGCAGTACGAAGGCTTGCCCGGCTTCCTGAGCACCAGAGTGGTCGACTTGAGCCAGCTAGGGTGGTAGACACCCAGTTCGAACACCGCTCAAAATACAAAGTAGATAGGGTCAACTAAAATGTTGGCGCATTTCTTATAGACAACGTTCGGGATCCTGTCGGGGCCCAGCGCCTTGTGAGGCTGCAGGCCCCCTATAGCCTTGCAGATGCGGGCTCAGGAAAAGTAGGACGGGTTAGGCAGTGGTGCTGGATAAGCCGAGCTTGGGATTGGAAGGGAGGGGGGTGCGGGAGAGAAGAAGGACTCAGCTAGGATCCTCGCCTTGCCCTCGTTTGTCGACACCGTCCCATTCAGATTTGCGGTGGGATCCTTTAGATCCGGTATTCTGTTGCATGCGAAGTCCGAGGGCTCCTTGACAACATATTTGTTGGCAGTGTAAATCTGCCTTGCGTCTATTGTTTCCAACCATTCTTTCCAGTGCTCATCCTTTGCCGCCTTTATGGCTCTGGACATTTTGCCAGAGAGCCTTTTTGCCTCGTCATGGGCTGGATGACCCGGCGTATCACAAAATTTAAAGGCTTCGTTGCATGCCTTGCGCCTCTGGGCCTTGAGCCGTCCGAGGTCTTTGGTCCACCATCGTTTAGTGAACGGGCACAGTTTCCTCACCGGTACAATGTTGTCGTCCCGTATGACCTCCTGTATGATGCGAGTTAGGTCAGTCACTGCCCAGTTAAAGTTGTCTTCTGACTGGAGGAGCTCCGCTGGGAGTTCCGCATCGAGTTGCTCCTTCAGAGCTGTGCGGAAACATCCCCAGTCAACACTCTTAAAATTCCTCGAGGGGATGGGCACAGATCGGGGGATCGGGAGTTCCAGCTCTGTGATCACTGGCAAATGGTCGGTGATCGGGGGGCAAAGGGAAGGGACCACTTCGCATGAGATGACTGGGTTGTACTCTGCATGGGAGCACCAGACATTATCTGGTCTCGTCCAGTTCCCAGTCATCATCTGCAGTGTTGGAACCTCTGGTGGGAGAGAGAGATCCATCTCGAACTCTCCCAGAAGGTCCAGTAGCGGTTGTATGAAAGCCGCTGAGTCATTTAGCCACTGGTTGGCCACCGACTCCCAGAGCGGGTGGTGCCGATTGAAGTCCCCTAGCCATACCATATGGTCCGAGAGAGTTGGGCATGCTGCGAGCAAGGAGGAGGAGAGGAATGAAGCTAGGCAGTCGAGGACCTCGTTGTGTTCACATGCATTGTAAACATTGAATATCAAGGCGTGGCCATGTTTGCCTGTGAACCTGACCACCGTGATGTCTGTTGAGTGGATGGTTAGTAAAGTATATGCCTCTGTGGAAATATTAGTGTTTATTAGTATCACCGAGCGGGACCTCGTGCTCCCGTCCCTGCGATGATCCATTGGGTATGCTACCCTCCAGTATGACAATGCTTTCGTGTTGCCCAGGCAATCCAGGAAAGGTTCCTGAATGGCGAGCATGTCCCATTCGTCGGGGCTGGCGGTGTTCAGCATTGCGGCCTGCGCAACGTCTGACTTGCAGACGTTTTGCTGCCAGATGCGCAACTTCTCCGGGGCTTTTGGCTGTCGACGATTCATTGGGGACCCAGCTGTGTTGTTGTCTGATGCTGACTTCCTTTGTCCACTGTTTTCTGGGTGAAGCCAAAGTCCTCGAGGTTACCCAGCCTGCTGGGTGCCCTACTCGTTTGGTTCCTGTGACTCGGTGGTGTATTAGCAGGCATACTAGGGGGGTCTACCGATGAAGGAGGCAAGGTGTCCCCTGCCCCCTCCTTGCCTCGTAACACCGAGTCCCTCGAGTTATCCAGTAGAGGTTGCTGTTGTTGTCTTGGGGGTGCCGCCGCCCATGTAAATGGGTCTCAGGAGGGGAAGAATGGCAAACGATTCTCTGGGAGTCGTTCGTCGAGTTCTCCACATAGCCTTTTGAACATCGGACATTCGCGATCTGTGCTATTGTGAGTGGAGTTAGGGCCGCAGGCGACGCACCTCTGGCGAGCTGCTGTGCATTTCTGAGTCGTATGATCCATTTCCGAGCATCTCGCGCAGCGGGTCGTCTCCATGCAATCTTTCTGGAAGTGGCCAAACTTGAGGCAATTGTTGCATCAAATAGGTTCCTTGATGTCTTTGCGTATGACCACCTGCCATCCTCCAATAAAGATGCGACCCCTTATCATGTCGTTAGCTGTGTCGGGGTCAGAGCAATTAATCCTGAGTGTTGCGACTGTCTGTCTCGGGGATCTCAGCTCCGGTTTCTTGAGCTAGGTCGCATTTGCAATGGAATTGCAAATGAGGTTATTCTCCCGCTCGATTGTATCGAGGCTATCCCTCTTACTGGGATTGAACGGTCCTGAACATGGAACAAATCGTGCTATTATGCTGTAAGTCTTTGGGTGTACCACCATCGAGTAGCCGAATAAGTCTTCGAACGTCGTCCACTCTCTGTTGGCGTACTCGTGGAATCTTTGGGCTGAATCAGCCGTATCAAACTCCAGGAGGTACGCACCATTGCTAGTCAGCTTCATTCCCACTACCCACGTAGCAGGCGTCACCGCAGGTACCTCCCCATCCTCAGTGTCTCCACGCTGGCTCAACTTCACGTTGAGCTTTGCCAAGGCGCCGTTCAAGAGCTCCCGTAGTCTGGCTGTCCCCTTAAGGGAGAGGTCCTTCGGCTCATTGTTGTCGTTGCGATCGACGGAGACTAGTACCATGCGGAAGTTCTGAAGGATCCTCTGCTGGATCCTCATTTGTTCGCCATGGGACAGTGCGGCTGAGCTGTTGCGGCCTGCTGAGGTGGAGGCTCGCTGGCTAAGAGGGGGAGGGAGCGGGGAGAGGGCCAGCCCGCTGCTCGCTACGGTGGCTCATGTTCTGGGCTGCTCGCCTGCTTTTGTTTGTGTGGGGCGGGTGGAAACGTTCATGATCGCTGAAGTCGCGGCGTCCAGTGTGGTTGCCAGGCCTTTTAGGGCCTCAGTTGTCTTTCCCAAGGTGAGCATAGCTTCCGCCCGGCTGGTGTTGCTGGCTGCTAGGAAGTCAATCAAGGTGTTCAGCCTCCCCATCATGTTATCAAGCCGGACCGCTGCCTTAGAAATTACTGCCTCTACCAAGCTGTCTGAGACGTGATCCATCACGTTCACTTCTAGAATGAAGGCTACCGCTATGGCTGTCACTTTAAGCTCAGTGGGTTTGGAGGTTAGCGCTGCTGTGATGAGGATACTTGTCATTCTCGCCTGGTCATATGGATCCGCTGCGAGGATCCAACCCCTTGTCTCAAGCCATTTGCGAGCCTCCTGCAGGTTTCTAACTGGGCCGGTGTCTATAGACATTAGCAATTTAAGGTCCGAGTGCGTCGGGAGCGAACGGGACATCTCTGGGGTCCCAGTTCCGCTGGCACCGTTGGCCGCTGCTGAAGAAGTCCTCCTGTTCGAGGACATCATCGGCCAAGAGCGAGGCGTGGTTTATAGGACAGTATTGGGTTAGTTGGCCCAGAAGAAGGGGTTCACAGGGAGTCTTTAGGAATTAAAACGCTACTACTTTGACCTCAACTGCCAGGACCCCGGAAGGAGTGATGGTGGTTGTTAGTCAAGGAGCCTCCTCTTACGCACCTGCTAGATATGCTTCAGGCTAGACACGCCGATAAGCGCAGTGTCCCCGCGTTCACGACTGAGCAGGCCGTGGTGCGAGACCTAGCGCAGCGCGATCTCGGGGTAAAGATTTCATCGAAAGTACTTGAAACATATATCAGATGATGAGCTTGATCTTCTTGATCGTCAAGAATAAAACTATCCAGATCAGTTCGCAAGAAACCTGTGGTGAGATATCTACATCAAAGTCCTCATTGACAAGGAGATGTGGGAATCTCACTCCTTGTTAGAGGAGTGGCTCGGATTGGATTGTGAACAAGAGGAACAGAACACGCGCGACAATCGGAAAAATCAAAAAATCTGACATGACGAGAAGCTCACCCCCCAGACGGAGAAATATCGTGTCACCGAACAAGGAGGAACTATGACCTCACTTTGATTCAATTCGTACAGAGGGCTGCGCATGGAGATGTTGAACGTTCTTCTAGAAGCTGTCTGATGATGTAAATGCCTGAAGTGCAATCGAAGTTGACTGCTACAGCACTTTTCATAACGATAGGCCCCTTCGAGTTCCTCTTGTTCAGTTGTTTGGGTTGATATTCCGCGATGCCAAACTTTGGAGGCAACAGGCAGCAGTGCCGAGTGATGCCGCATCAGATAATAACATCGGGATCAGACAAATAACTAAACAAGATGAACTCAGAGGGGCCTATCGTTATGAAAAGTGCTGTAATAGAGGAGGGGTTCGAATACATATTTACAGATCCGAAGGTCATCTATTTTAACACGCAGCTACGTCTGATTTAGATCTTACTACCTCTCGCTCATATTACAAGTTATACCCTTTATATACATGAGTTCATATTCAGTACAAGTATCAAATAAGTAACAAGTCTTACCTCAGTAATACAAGGGCATCACAAGCTGAAAATGGTAAGCCACAATGAATGTCGAAAACTGTAGACATACCTCGTAGAAAATAAACCATTGAGCCCATGCCAATGGCGGGAAACACCACGTCGACAAGAAAGAAGTAAGACTGATGCAAAAAGGTGATGGCCAAGTGATGAGGTCATGAATCCATCATGACATCAGGATCTCGACATTCCGGACAGGTGGCTGTGCCTGGCAATGGCTGCCATCATGTATCATTGACCCAGTGATGGGGAACCTCTGTTTTCATATCTACTGACTACCACTACTACCTATGCTTGCCTGCAGACCATCCGCCTCGATGTCATGCACACAAACCCACAGGAGGGATGGATGAAGGATGATGGAAGGACTGGCCAGCTAGGACAAGGCCTGGAGGGATGGTTTTTGCTGGAAGAAGGCTAAACCATTCCTCCAAGAGGCCTGGGCATGCCAAGGCGGCGGCGGCCCCTCCAGGTACATGCAAAACATGACAAAATCACGCAAAATATGCTAAGTCTATGCATGGCGGTGGAGGGTATATATAGGAAGGTTACTGGGGATGTCGGGCAAGCAACTAGCTGCCACAGCGCAGGATTCCCAGTGAGCAGATTCTTAGGCTCAGAAGCAGTAGTTAGTCTTCTTGGGAATACATTGGTTTTATTTGGGGAATTGAATTCAGTTTGATTACATTCCACTTAGTGTGAATTAAAAGACCACTTCAAAACAAATAAACTATATTATTTCGTTGATTAAAAGTGTGCACATGTGTAACCAAGCCCGACACAACTTAATGCTAGCTGGCTTATGTGCGAAGCCGGAAAACCAGCGTTAGATAAGGCATGTGATCCTTATATGGAATGCCGCCTATTTCCTTTTTAATACTCAATCTTACTCAGCAGTAGATGAGTGTAACTGAGACTTATTGTTTGTTCACCCATACTTCTAAGATATATTTTATTTTCAATTGTCTGTCATCATCCTCAAATCTTTATATTTCTATGTCGACATCTTCTACTCACAATGGAGCTGCGTGGGCTCTGGGCGATTCCTCACTTGCAACAGATCTCACAGACGCACATCATCAAAATCTTCCAGATATTGCTCCCAATATATCGGCCTCTATACCCAATATTCCTGAGGGTGCTCTCCTTCCTAGTGCTCGCATTGTTGGACCAATTCCAGACAAATTTGATTTTGACAGATGGATCAATCTGCCTGATGGCATCACACATTTTGAATTGCCTCTTGCTGTCTGCATCTGAGAAAATGTTTCCATTGAAAATTTCAATAACAATAGTATATTGAAGACTATTGCCATCAAAAATACATCATCTCCTCATCCCATAGACATGAATGTCGACCCTCTTTCAAAGCCCTCCTATTACTACTCTGACAACAAAGTTTGAGACATCATTGATAGCAAAGCATTGTGTGCACTGTTTGCACCTCTGCCTGCCGACCTCTTGTGCAAATTTGTCTCTGGGCAGGCTCAACAGAAGAAGAGGAATGAAGACGAGTGACAGGCTCCCAGGGGTAAAGAACATGACATGGACTGCTCTATCCGTTCTAGGTTGTTGGGAAGTATGGAAATGAGTAACTTGGTAGGACGTTTCCTTGGTGAAGCTAAAGAAGTTTTCATTCCTACTCTATATTTGCTCAATATCTGCAATCGTTATCCCCCACCGTTGAATTTTTTCACTAATCTTCATATTGACCAAGTCAACAGCTCTCTGCAGATGATACACACCAAAGTTGTTTGACCCTTGGGTACAGACGAAAAATCTCTTGAAAAGATTCAACTCCTTGATCTTTCTAAGATGATAGGGATCTGGAGTAACAACGATACACACTTTTGTCTTAGTCCTCTCCAATTTCTAGAGGCTTCCAATAATCTCTTGGAGGCTTTGAAACTTCTTGCTCGAGCTCCTGACAATTCCCACCAAATTGATTCAACTAGCATGTCTTCCACCAATCATGCTATCGAATACAAAAAGCACTTAAATTTCTTCAAACAGGTCGAAGATTTTGAAGATTCATATTCTCTATGGTATAGATTTGAGCGAGAGGCTTGTCTTGAGATACTCATGGCTAATGTTGTTTTTAACTGGCAAAGATATGTGTCTAGGATGGACATTATTCTGCAATTGCATCGTGCTTTTAGTTGATGATTGGAAGAGCTCAATTTCTGCACCTGAAGCTAAGCTTCCCAGGGCCCATTACCATTTGGATGTCATATCTCAGCACAACACATCTCACAAGCAAAACCAGCCGTTTTTTTGGGAGAATGTCCTGGCATGTTTGCTCTGCAGAAAAGCACACCGGTTCATGGAGCACCCAGCCAACATCATCTTTTTTGACGATGGAAAGGCCTTGTTCACTAGGCTTGCAGGAAATCAACTCATTGTCGCTAAATGCCCCAAGAATTCACAACCAAAAAAGGTCTGCGGGGTATTCAACCTCAACCATACCTGCAACAATCGCCACGGCACTGATGCACTCCACATATGCTCACTCTGTGGAGGAGAGCATCCAGCCTTTGCAAGATCACATTCATGGCTGCGTGTTATTAACAGACACTTCTCCACCTGATCTCTGACAATGACCATGCCCCAAGACACTTAATTACCAAGATTTCTATTCCACAATTCATTCTTGGTGACCTCATCCATATTTATCCCCAAAAGATACTGAACTTTTCTATTGAATCATTCATCCTTACAATGCTTTGGCTTTCAATTTGTTCCTCATCAAACATAATCTCGCTCCCTCCTACCCCTACCTAATAAGAAATTTAAATAATGGTTTTCCTTTGGGAACTTTACCCAGATTGACTGCCTTGATAATCATAAAAAATCATCCTTCAGTTGACAAGTTCCCATCTGTGGTTCAAGATTATATTGACACTGAATTATTGCTTGGTCGTATGTCTGGTCCTTTTAACTTGCTGCATGTCAAAAAAATTCTTGGAGGTCCTATATATGTATTGCCTTTTATTGTATCCAAACAATCACAAGCACCCAACTCTCCTCCCAAATACAGGGTCTTCCGAAATCTTTCAAAAGATGATCCTATTTCTGGGGTTTTTTCTGTCAACAGTTTCATCGTCAAAGACGACTTACCTACGCAATTTGATATGGCTCTACAAGTGGCTGATCAGGTATCTATTTCTCTATTATTTATTTGTGACATTTCCTTCCCATTTCTATTTCTTGTTTTTCTCAGAGTTCCTCAACAAGGAACTCTATTTCTCAAGCAATTTTCTTTTCAATTTTCTCCAGTCTTTTCCTATTCCATGATTATTTCTCTCTTTCTCAATCTCATCGAATAATATTTTCTTTATTCAAATTTAATTTCAATTTCTCTTTACCTCTCTTGGGTTGCACAATCTTTTCCCATATTTCAATTTTTTCATCGCATATATTATCAAAGTTTCGGATTGAAACTCCTCTCTTTCCACTATTACTTGATTATTTTGATATATATGTCTTTCATAATCATACTCATATGCTGTCAGGTAGCTATTGTGCTACTGGGAATGCAAGCCTACTGTTTTGACATAAAAGCCTTTCACTGCACCTGTCCAGTATTACCTGATCATAAGATGTTTCTGGTTGTTCAGTTCAAGAATGACTTTTCCATTGACCACATTTACCCATTTGGGGCCAGACCAGCGAGTAGAAATTCCGGTCAGATTGGTAACGCGATTGTGGATATATGGACGGCTGAGCTTGAAGACAACAGACTACTCTTCAAGCTTGAAGATGATATAAATCGTTTTAGGTTCCCAACAACAAACAGATGTTACCAAGATGGCAATTTCTTCTACATGCATGATACAACTTCTGTCTTGGGCTTAATCTCATCTCTGAATGTGCCATGGCACCCTGAAAAGTCAGGCACTGAATTCTTGCACATATTTTCTTTTATTGGTTTCAAATGGAACCTGGATTTGAAAACTGTGCATTTGCCTGAAAGTAAACGGCTCAAGTATCTGGCACGCTTGACTTCCATGCTTGATGAGTACTTGTACAATCACTCGTCTTTTACTCTACGTGACATCCAATCCATTCATGGCACACTTATTCATGTCACTTTTATTTTCCCTGTCGGTTCTTTGAGACTTCTGGTTTTCTCTAACTTCATGTCCGGATATCGAGGAAACACTTTTATGTGACACTATTTATCCCAATCTTTTGTACATGCTTTGCAATGGTGGTGTTTTCACCTAAACAATTCCACTGCTTACTGCCAACTGTATCCCTTAAAACCAATTGAGGATTTACAGATTTTTGTTGATGCTTCAACCTCCTGGGGTATAGGTATTCTAGTCATGAACTATCACCACCAACTTCATTTCAAACCCGATTGGAAGCGCTCCAGTCAAGATATTTGCTGGCTCAAGTCAATTGCAATCAAAATTCTTTTCTATTTCTTGCGGCAATAAAATATACATAACAGTCATATACTAATTCATTTGGACAACTCTGGGGCCATAGGTGCTCACAAGAAACGACACAGTTGCTCCATTCCTATGAACCTCTGTGTTCAACGTTCATACTCAGTTCTTAATGAGTGTCTTATTGTTCTTTCTTTTTGTTATATTGCTTCTCCCTGACCCCTGCTGATGCTCTCTTGCGTGGAGAGAGTGCTCCAGCTGACTCCAATTTCTTGTCATGGGAATTTGATCTTCCTGATGATATAAAGAATGCTTTTGAATATGCCTGACACACCACGTATTTTGGTGCCTCTTTGCACCTCTGGTACTGATCAACCATGCATTTCAGTACCTTTCCCAAATCCTAATCCGATTCTGATAACTCGCAACATCAATCCACATAACATTTGCATAGTTTCTAACGAACACAAAAATAAAATATCAATTCCCTTTAATGCGAAAAACATACGCTCAAAGATTGTTTCCCCCACAGACTCTCTTCCTGGCCCCCAAAATTCACATTCTCCCATCTTGACATCTAACCAGCCACGTCCTTCAATATCATATTGAGTTAATTGGAAGTAAATAATACGTACCTGAAGTTCAAAACTGTAAGATGATTCAAACTTCAGGATATTGAAAGTTTATGTACCCCTATACCTCTCAGACCTATGATATAATATGCATATGTATTGTATCATGTATGATCACTTCATGACATACTGTTTAGGAAATGAATAAGACGTACTTATAAATAGCATGAGTGACAACATATACGTCATCCGCAGTTCATCCATTGACTTCTTCAACATTTCTGCCCTGCCCGGGCATTGATGATTTCGTGTCTTTGTTCACTCTGTAGATAATTCTTAGAAAGTACCATAAAAGACTATGGTTTCCCAAAGCCTGTCTGCAATGAATCTACTTATCGAAATGGGGGTAATGTACAACACAGTAGGTTGTATAAAAAGGAGTTAGCGTCATAAGCTAGATTGCCCAGCCAATGACACTGATAAGTAGAAATCACTGAAAACAAGACCTCAGGCCACAATATGAATCAAAGAAAAGGAAATGTAAGACACAACAACAAGGAAGTGGGTGGGTGGGTGACAGATTTTGCGTGTATGCGAGGATGATGAGGGTATGAATCCAAGAAGTATCTAGAACATGTGATCTTTCCACTCGACCCAAAACACGTTATGCAATCATGTTTTCATTCCGCATACTTACATTTTGTATCTTTGTTCACTCTGTAGATAATTCTCAGAAAGTACCATAAAAGACTATCGTTTCCCAAAGCCTGTCTGCAATGAATCTACTTATCGAAATGGGGGTAGTGTACAATGCAGTAGGTTGTACAAAAAGGGGTTAGCGTCATAAGCTAGATTGCCCAACCATCTAGGGACGCCCCATCAACGCTTGAGACGATAACCCCACCAGCGTGTCAGGACGGAAAATAACCCTGCACTAATGGATCCAGCATTTCCACATAAATTGGCACAATGAGCTCGAGAGATCTCCAATATTGCAAGAAAGAATCAGACGACAACCGTCCTAAGATCTTGATCACATCTGGCGGAATCCTGGATAGCAACAGATGAGTAGTGCCACCGATGTGGAAGCAATGCCCCGACATGCTATCAAACAACCCAGCATGTAAAATCTCGTTCACATGCAGCAAGAACCTCCGCTTTGTCAAGGCACACCTCCTGCTGCTTGGAAGCGTATACATTGCCAATAGATCTCTGTCCACACTATGATTCGCCGTACAATGATACTGTAAGGCCCCAAGGGGGTCCAACGTCCTTTGCCGGCAAAGAATGACATCCTCACCCCTGCTGCCTCCCAACTTAGTATTTGGCAAATGCAATATGAGAGAACCTTCGGAAGTCCCAGACCCCCTCAGATCCTTTCAAGACGGAAACAGAACAGGATCAAACCCTTTCTCAGCTGTGGGCAGGTACTCCCCTAGCCTCACCTGCGCCCAGAAACACACCAGGGCTGTGGCCCACACGCAAGTATCCAGACTGGAATTGAAATCCAAGCCCGCAGCCAAGAAATTCAACATACTCGCTGATACGGGGGGCCATGTAGGTTGGAAAGAAGAGGCTGGCTGCAGCTTCTCAACGCCTTTGACAACATAGTCCAGGAATAAACCACCCTGATACATGTGGCCACTCTGTATATGCCATGCTCTGATTCCATCACACTTGTTCACAACTGTTTGTCCTGCCAGTTTCCCCGCAAACAATGACACGTATTCACACAGCAGTGATTCCAGGACTGGCAGAATGTTGTTGGCAGGAATTCCACGATCTGCACAAAAGTGAAGAAATTCCCTCACTGCCGAGCCATATCTGCTGTACATCGACCCCTTCCATGCTCGTTGTACAGTACCCTGCACCACTGTTGAAAACTGCATGTTCCCTGCTGACCTCGCATAAGGATGTGATGCACAGTGTCAATGCCATGCATGTTCAGAGCTCCGTACATTCTGTCCTTCCACCCTAAATTGGACGTTCTTTCTCCCCTGATATGGCCGGGAGCATAGACCCGCTTACAGCTCATCTAGCAACCCATCACAGCCATGGCAGCCAACATGAGCTGAGTATGCATACCCAATATATCCAGGAACAACTGATCTATGCTTTCTCATGCCCAACGGTCTATGAACCCATCCATGCTATTGATTAGGATTGAAGTTTTCTTGCTCTCATAGAGGTCGGCCATCAAAGTGTCGAGAATAAGATAGAGCAACACAAGGTAAACCAGCACACACAATGCCACTCATGATTCAGCCATCAGTGGCTGACCCTCAGCCCTCGAGAAACTGCAGTCTCAAAGAAGAAAAGCCCCCTGAAACTGATGAAACACAAGAAAGGATTGAGGTCAAGCAATCAGTCGACCAACATTGTATACAACACATGGGAATACATGAAAGGCTTCAGATAAAATGGCAGTGCGGGAGGGAATGGGTACAACAAATCTTTCAACAGAAATTTACCTCTAGAAGGTCCATCAGCCAAATTATCAGCCAAGGCGATCCAAGAAACCGTCACCCACATGCTCGCTCCCTGGAAATTAGACACTATGTTACATAGGATGAAATTTGCCTCAGAGTTCCTGGATTTTCCTGCCGACAAGGCACCTACGCAACCCGCATTGTCAGAGTGAATAACAATGTGACAAGATGAGAATTTTGCCGTGACCAGGGTCCGCACAGCCAAATCAATCACAACCATCTCTGCCCAACCTATGTCCCTCTCGACGGACATCCAACCTGGGCGCAACTCTCATGCCAACCACCTACCATCTATCACAAGCCCAATTCCCCAGGAAGTCGATGTGTCAACATGAACCACCACGCCCAGTGGTTCGGGCGGTTGTACAATCTTCAAGGAACACTCCAAGTGCCTCAACACATCGGCCCACCATGCAATGTCGGCTGAGACAGTGGAAGTGATTTGGTGCCGTACCCATGGGGATTTTTGCGCAAACATGGCATGAAGGCGGTACAGTGAAGGCAAGTGGGAACAGCCTGTTGGAATGATCAACGTGACATGATTCAATGTCCCAATAGGTGATTCCGTGTCCTTGACCAAAACATAACTGCCAGGATCCCATGCATCAAGCTTCTTCAGGTACTTTTGTCTCTTCTCATGAGGCAAGCTAACGGTCTTGCCTTGAATAGACCAGCAAAATCCAATGTAAGTGAACTCCTCCGCAAAAGGAACAAACTTATCCGCTGCCCATGGCCACCCAAGCTCCCCTGTGATCGACCAAATGAGATCCTCAGAATAAGCATAGAAAATAGACCCGTCGGGCCTGAAGTGCGGATACTGGAAGAATATGAAGTCGTCCACCCATTTCAAGGCAGCCTCAATGCCCCTTGACTCGTATATGAACAGGATCATGTCTGCCACCCAGCCAAATATTTCTGGAGCCAGGGAAGCACCAAAGTTCAAACAATGGTCCAAAACAACCTGATTCTCGATACATAGGGCAGTAGCAAATCGCTCAACTGGGCGAGTGGGTATAATGTGAAAGGCTGACTCTACATCAAACACCGCCACTTGTTGTCAGGTTCCGCTGACCATGGGGGCTTAGTCTACTGGGCGAATCCACCTTACGGCTATTCACCGGGTACAAACACAGGGCACTGGGAGGAGTGCGAGGCGTAGGAGACCGAAGCAGGGCGGGGGGTGGTGCGTGGAAGAGTGCCGGTGGCGCCGGTGGGTAAGACGAGTGCCGGGGAGGGTGAAGGACAAGTCCCGGGGGTTGGTGCGAGTCCCGGGGGTGCGAGAGAATGAGACGAGCGAGCGCCGGTGAGCGAGCAAGTTCCAGGGATCAAGAGAAAATCAGACATGGGGACTCAGCGAGTCCCGGGGATGGAAACAGAGCTGGGGAAGTCGGATAGCCAAAAGGGGAAAGAGTCGAGATAAGATAGCGGGAGATGGAAACAATTAAGTTGAAGAGAAGAGAGCCGGAAACGGAGAGTCAAGAGAACTTAGAGTAGAGAAGAGGAAAGAGGACAACGAGAATAGGTTAGAGGTACGAGACGAGTGGAGACGAGACAGAGAGTCGAAACGAGACGAGTACGAGAAAAGAAGCAAGTAAAAGTAATGAGACTGGGACACGTGAGAGACGAAATAGAGACGAAACACAATAGACAAGACGGGGTTTATGGTAATATCAAGACTAGAGTACCTACTTACTACTCTGCGCCTTATATACTATGTAGTACGTATGGCCCGGGGGTCAGGCCCGGGTTCCAGCAGCGGGTCGCGGTGCCGGGGCTTGGGATGAGACCCGGGGGCTGCACGGGACGGGGCGAGGCTAAGACATGTCGTGCGGCGCGGAGGTCTCGTACTGGAAGCGCAGAGACACGCGGTGGTGGTGCTGTGAGGAGGGAGCGGGAGCGGGGCATGGCGTGTGGAGGTTGGTGGCAGTGATGCGCGATCATGATACATGATGGGGGGTCTCAGTGTGGGTCGGGGGTGACAGGTGGTGCCGGCGCTGATTGATGTGATAGCCAAGACCCGGCGCTGATGTGGTGGTCATGGCGGTGATGGCCGAGGGGTGCCGCAAGTGGCGGTGGCTGTGGCATTGACAGGCGGTGATGGCCGGTGATGGCCGGGGGAGTTGGCCGGGTAGCGGTCCGGGCCTGGGGTGGTTGTGGGGGTGGTTTTGGGAGTGCTGGAGTCCCGGGGGTCGGTAGCGGGTCGTGACACTTGTGTTCCAATTGGAGCCACTGCGACTAAGAGCCAGCAAGCAGAAAAGGTGCCCCAATTGCATTGAAAACGTTTTGCATCAATGCATGAGTTCACCGAAGGGACTGAAGGATTATTGCATGGGTAGGAGTGATCCACAGTAATCTGCAGCTTCCCACAAGAACTAACAATCATGTTCAGTGGGGCAGTCCGATAATGACCAAAGAGCCAAGAAATCAACTCTGGAGGATAGCCAGGAGACACGCGCCCGAGATCATGCTCCTTTGCATACTTAGCAACAACAAATTGATGATGCTCAGGTGTCTTGTAATGATTAGGCGGTGAAAATGTATGATCTAGTACAAAACTATTGAGACCTATAAGAATATGGTTGTATCAGAGGGTAACACAAGGGATGAAAGCAAGTGACCTAAGGAAAAACTGAGTCTTAACCCATCCAAAACATGCCAGAAACGAACTGAAGCACCTGCCTCTTCCACAACACGTTCAATGATTGCAACTCATAAAGGCGTGGAAACTGGGCAAAACAAGTCAAGCAGCACATTCTTGTGCAGAGTGTTGTCCATCACTACACAAGGAGCACACATGACGGTAGGCGCAGGACGAGCTGTGGCATGTACTCGGCCTTGCCATGAACAGGAGCTGAATCTGTGGTTGGTGCCCCCACAGACCATGCACCGGATCACTTTTGTGGAATCAGCTGAGTGGGGGGCATAGGGGTGCTGCTGACTCTGGAGAAAAAACTTGCCCCCATGCCGAGAAAAATTGGAGGATGGCACAGGGGGTGGAGATGCCTGCGAAGAGGAGGAATCTGAACGCATGGATTCAATCCAAAAGGGCTGGGAGGATGGAAATGTAGATTGCCCATCACCAAACAAAAGATCGGAAGGCTGATGCAAATTTTGGCGAATGGAATCAGTCATATAATCGCGCAATTTCTTCTTATAAACTAGCTTGTGCCAATCATGCACGCAGAAATTCCCACCACAAATGAGATACGCATGCCTTATGTAAATGTTGTATGCCAAATAAATGAGAAAGTGGTCACCAAAATCATGCTGATGCACAATGCAGTCATAATGGCACTCAAAGGAGTCCGCAATCACGGCCGCCGTAGGGCCCCCAATGAGGCTCTCTGGTCCCGCCTTCAAACACTGACGGATAACCCACACCAGAGTCTTTGAGGCCTGCAGGAACTCAAATGGAGACAAATGTCACTCCTGGCTAAGGTCAAATCGAGTACCTGACACTTGAAGCTCCCCAGTAGCGGAAAGAGAGACCGCAGAGTCGCCATGCTTGCCAGTGGCGGTCAGTGCACGGTAACACGCTGTGTTGGTCAACAGATCCAAGGGCACATATGTCGACCAGCTGGCATTAAAAACCTGCTGGATGCATAAAGGAATGGGAAGGACGTTGGGGTCTAACTCACCTGCCTCCACAGGTGGGGCGCCCAGCAGTGGCCGAGAGCTGCTAAGTGTGACCAAAGGTGTAACCCCTGGGCGAGAAGAGGGTGCATTCAAGAGGAAGGGGGCTCCCTGGATTGGGCCAGACACAGGCGGAGGGGTTCCCACAGCTGAAAGAGGTGGGGCACTGACCCCAGTTGACTCCCCTGAGGATGAACCAATGGCCAGCGGCAATTCCTGGGCTACTGACAAGCCAAAGCGGCGGAGGATGTCCACCAAGGCAGCGCGAGACATCATGACAGAGTCAGAGTCCGAGCCAGGTGCGGCAAGTGGAGCAGGATTGGCAAGCGGTACAGACATGGAAACCTGATCCGCTTGGTCCGCCAGAATGGAGTTCTGGCTGGGAAGGGAATGAGCTGCGCTCTCCATCTCCATGTACCAAAATTGGTCAACGTTGGTGAGGAAGGACTCAGCCTCTTGGCAAGACAAGCTCCGAGGAGGCGATACAATGTGCACCTTTCGTGGAGAGCATAAATGCCTCTTGTCAGCACGCCGACGAGATGAGGAGTGAGGAGACAAAGGAGTGGAAGAGGGAGAGGACGGAATGACCGCATCATGGCTGAGCGAAGGCCCAGAGGTGTTGCGAGGGAGAACATCACGGGTACCTGTGGAATAGGAGGCTCGTGGAGAGCGGCCAGAAGGAACAGGCCTACGACCCGAAGAAGGGGAAGGGACAGGAATAGATACAGGTGTTGCGCAAGGAAGTTGCGGAATAGACATGGTATTCATGTTCGGGAACTGCGACACGGTAAGAGAAGCCGGAGGCAAACCCAAAGAGGAAGGAGGGTGTCCCGAAATGGGCACGGAGACGTCAGGTAACGCTGTTGAGTTCTGAATGTTCCCCAAGGAAGGGACAGGAACCCCAACGGAAGAAGCATCCCCAACGGAAGGAAGTGGGTCAAGTCGTGCAGCAATGGGTTCAGGAGAAGTCGAACCCGCCAAGTCGGCCAAGCCTCCATCTAACGAAGCAGACACAGAACTCGCCATGTTGGAAATTTCGCCATCCTTATCAGGCGCGTCGTCAAAATGCGATCTACCTTTGCGAAGGGGACCAAAGATGAGGGAATGAGGCGTCGCGGAAATGGAACGGGAGCCGCTGAGTTGCGACCGAGTGCGGGGTCGACCCGACAACTCAGATGACGAGGCGAGGGTAGAATCGGAGGAGGAGGTGGAGGCAGCCATGAAGAACACGAAGTAGAAAATCGACAGATTTCGCGTGTATGCGAGGATGATGAGGGTATGAATCCAAGAAGTATCTAGAACATGTGATCTTTCCACTCGACCCAAAACACGTTACGCGATCATGTTTTCATTCCGCGTACTTACACACATTTGAGAGTCAATTTTACAAGTAACACTTCGCCTCTCTTTAGTTTTCGTCGTTCAGATTCGAAATCTTCTTTCCTCACAAAAAATAGTTTCTTGTCCTTAACAAAAAGTGACGATTTTTCCTCTCGTTATTAATTTCCACTAAATATTTTGACAGATATTTTCATGTCTTTCAGCTTGAACAATGTACTTGGGCACAGTTACCGTATTGGTGGTTCTGTCAAACTACTCACCGACGGTGTCTCCCCTCTCGTTGTGATGAAACACGGTGGTTGATCTTCATTGTCATTTCTCATTTACTGGCGAAAATTGGACTGGATTGTCCCTGCGGCGATCGCACAAAGTTGGAAATGATCGAGAGAGCGTTTTGCGCATGAACAAAATCTTTCCTTTGTAGGCGCATGCCGTTGGTCGAGCTGCGCCCGGTTGGGGTTTCTGTCGATCACCCACCGCAGCTGCTTTTGCGTACGGAGACCTATGTGGTTTCTCTATTTCGCGGTAGTTATGGTAACTTGATGTGGAGTCCGAATCTTCTAGCACTCGAAGGCGGGAGTAAAACAGTGAGAACTTATAATACAATAAAGGTAAGCGTGTCTTATAATTGTACCTTTGATTCGTGTGGCTTAAGAGCCACCAAGACATCTGTCGCAAGAAGGCGGTCAAGTCGGCTTTGCAGACCGACAATTTGACGAAGACGCGTTTGCAATTCCAACAAATCAGACATGACGACATGTTACAAATCCTTCTACAAAAGATGCCCCTAGAGGCAACTTCAGACTTCTTGAAATTCCGGGGGCCTACGTAAAGAGTGAGATCAGATTGCGGGATGCGACTAGTAGAGATGGCTGATGAGAGTAGGATCTCCACATCAAGCTCATGTACACGTATCAGATCTCTACTTGATGTCGAAAGGGATGATATATCACGTAGCCACCGATTGAGGTCCTTCATTTTCGCATAAAAACCAGCCGAGAGACAGACACGCGCTATATAATTGGAAATGACCAGCCAAACCAATGCCACGGCCGACGACAATCCTTTCGTCCTCAACATACAGTATATGTATGGTTATAATCTCATTGGAGGGTTCTTGTCAAGTGCTGTATGGGGTGTATCATGTCTTCAACTGTGCGTCATCTAATTTCCGTAATATTTGGCTAATTGTCAGTGTCACTTAGGTTCATATTCTACATGAAGTGCGTCGTCAAGCTTTGAGAGTATGCCTGATCTGACTACGACTAGCTCGGAACATGATTCAGCATTATTAAAGATCATGGTATATTACTCATCTGTTTTACTGCATGTCTTTTCTTATCCATTCGGACGAACTAGCTATTCTTACTTTGGTATGTTTAATTTTAAATTCATTGCGGACATCATCATACATAGGATTTCTAGGGTCATTGACACAGCTAACGAGATTTTGATCCTCAAATCAAGTTAGTATCCATGTTGCTTTGCGATATCTTGCTGATCGGGTGAAAAGACTGGCTAGTATTAATTCTGCAGTATGGAAGAATTGCAAACCTTCGTCAAAGCGAGCCGTAAGTGTTTTGGTTTTGGGACTCAGTATGACGGCCTTTCATATGTCAATTTTAGGGGAGTGGTGCATCACTTATGGCTTGAGGCAAGTAAATAGTTAACAAAGATTTTTCAAATCTGATTGGAATAACAGCTCGTCATGATTTTGGCTGTTCAGCTTTATTTCATTCATCGTATCTACAAATGTGGGTCAGGATTTTATGTCTGAGTACTTATATATGTTCAGTCATCTATCACTAGTGTCGTTGACCATGCTCCGAGAGATGAAGTTAAAATTGGTTTTCGGAACCATAGCCTTACTAGTATGTCGACGTTTTCCACACAGGCACGAAATCTGACATCATTTGTTAGATATTGCTTGCTATAGGACAGATAGGTCAGTCTCATCTGTCCGTTTGTCCGTTAAACATATCCCCATCATCCACACAGTGATCGTGACTTGTATGTCTTGTTGTAATCTTTTCCTCATACGTCTTTTACTGACTATTACCTTAGTATACATAATATATGTGTAACACATCTCCAACCTTCTTCCATAGCACACTTAATTTTGCCTCAGTTATGGACAACCAGTTGCTGTTCTCGGAAACAAGCGTCAAATTGTCTCTAACATTATACATTTGTGGTATTTATTGACTGACAACGATTTTAGGATATTCATCTCACAGGTCGCACAATCTCTATGTTTGTGGATATTGGCATAGCAGTTGTTATGGTGTACCTGATTAGAAGACAGAGTCATTTCGCCAGGTATGTATTTATGTTGATTTTATATTCAACAGTTGCACAAAATTAAACTTTGTGCAGAACCAAACGTATGATCTCGCGTTTAATGATTGTCATAGTCAGTAGCGGATCATTTACGGCTGTTCTCTCTGTCATCATGCTCGTGTTGGTGCGCCTCCTATTCAGTCTTTCTGATTGAGACTGCTCGCCTCACTGTCGGTTTTACAGGCTGTGGTATACCCACATTCCCAACAATTCATCATGTTTGATGAGCCAGTTGGTTCGATCTACTTCAGCACTCTATTAGCCAACTTGAATTCTCGCAGCTTTGTGAGAGGACCCGAGAATGCCAACATGGTTTCTAGCAAGGATACAATTATTCGAGTCCAACTTCAGATCGACGATAGTGAATTGCAAAGGCCCAAAGCAGATGGTGATGATATCTCTGCATAGAGATTCCACATCCGATTTCTCTTGCACCATATCTACTTTTATTGTATGTATGTAGCAGCATCAGCAAATGTCGGCTCAAATAAGATACATGACCATATTTTTGAAGCTCCGTGCTCTTGACGAAGCATAACGCAGGTAGTGCTTTGTATTGACAAGTAAGAGATATATTTGGTCTGGAGTTCACGAGTCAAGTATGTAAATTTATTGAATAAGTTAATAATAACAAGAAGTAAATAAACGTAACTGGAGTTCACGAGTCAAGTATGACCTGAACTCCAGGACGATGACAATATTATATACTCCTATTATTGAATTGATGAGACAATGACGAGCGATACAAGTCTCACTAAGATGAAAAGTTTGACATATAAAAAGAAACATACGTATAAGATGACGATGTATTGACTATTAAATGAGGTCAGTTGGCGCATTCCTCGACAATTCTGCCTGGGTGAGTGCAGAGTGTTGGAGATGTGATAATGTGAAGGGTACCACAGCCACGACGCCATGGCCACATGGCCACCAACTGCTTTACCAATGACTGCTTTGTCCTACTTGCACATATATACTGCCATGGACATTCAGTACCCTCAGTTCATTGACATGTTCTGAGGGTACATCTTCTCTGATACTTACACATACACATATTTATCAACTACCAATACCTAGAAATAACTTACGTGTTATTTACTAGGTATTCATCAATAGAGTTCGTTGACAAGTTCTGAGGACTTAACTTACGTGTTATAGTTGGAAATCAGACTACCAATCCGAGTCACCCACAATAGTCACCAGCTCATACCATATGTTTCACTTTATCTTGTTATGTCTACATTACTTCACCATATGATACTTCCCTATGCCTTATGTTTTGTCCCTGCCGGATCTCAGCAATATAGTCTCTTTAGTATCACTCTTGTATTCTACTGTACAAGCCAGTCATATAAGTAGCTACATTGTATTCAATACATGGCTGAATATCATCTATTTCACCCCCTACTCTCTTTTATTACAATTGTTATAGACAGCAAGCAAGACTAGTTAAATTCTAACAGGTTATGGACCTACTTTGAGCAAAAGTGTAAGCTTGCTGAAGGCAATTACGACAGTTGCTCCACTTCCCAGCTGTGTACAGCTGCAGCACAGACACGTGACCACTGCCTCAAATGGATTCCGATCTCACCTTCATTTACTTGTCCTAACTATGAGTAAACAAAGGTGAGTCTTTAGAAACAAATATTATAGACTTGTCCTAACTACAAGTAAACAAAGCTGGTTTTTCCGTTGAGATCACAGTGAGGCTGTTTTCAGGCATGTCGCAGCATATCGCAAGACAGAATATATTTGTATATGTAAACAAAGAATCTGGAGTTGGAAACCGAAGATTTTTATAAGTACAGAATAAGTCAGTGTTGAACTGTATTGATGGCAGTTGAGGCGGTGATGACAACAGGAATTGATGGCAAAGGGGCAGGGGAACTGCTGACCAACAATCCTGGTGGTGGAGGGGTGGGGGGGATCAATAACAAATCATACTGATGGCGGTCTGATGATGGAGGGGCAGGAAGAGATGATGACAAGCAGCATTGATGTTGGTTGATGGCAGAGTGATGGTGGAGGGCATGGAAGATGCTGACAAACAGGATTGATGGATGCACAGGATCCAGTAGGCATGTGACACTATTACCTACATTTCTCAATATGTCGAATTATTCATATATATTGGTTGTAGCAAGTTTGGGGCTAATTAGCTATCACAAAGGGGGGGTGATTGATGTACCTAGCTAGCCATCAATGTTGTGATGATCAGGTGTATGGCTCAGGCATTGCACAGTTTGGAAACAGCATGTCATTATTTGCCAGATATAGTCACAGCAGTGACACATGAAACTTCGGCACAATGTGTCATGCCTGCAATGCAGTGGGCAATTCTAGCACATAATTTGATGTACTGGGCTTAGCCTCCAAGACCTTATAGGGTCCTACCCACTTTGGGCACAGTTTACTTGCCTGTCCCTTGGGCAAATTCGAGTTCTTGGCAGACAAATACACCAAGCTACCTTTTTTAATTGCCAGCTCCTTGCTTGTCTGAAAGACGCTTTGTCTGTACAAAGTTCCTTGATCATTGATGGCATGTAGCCATTGTTGAGCTCAAAGGGTGCATATTCCATTGTTTCAGATATCCTCAGATTGATTGCAAATTATACTAGTGGGATACAATCCACCCTGTCCTTCTGATCAGGACAAACAAATGCTCTGAATAGTTGCATGTCATTTTGATTTGCGTGCTCTGTCTGCATATCTTGTCAGGTTCTGCTGACCACAGGGGCTCAGTCCACTGGGCAAATTCCTTATGTGGTGTGCATGATGTCCACAGATGCAACATGCTGTCAAGAGCATGAGGCGTAGAAGACCGAGGTGGGATTGGAGGTGCGAGCAGGGGATCGCCGGTGATGCCAGATAGAGGTATGAGCGCTGGAGATGGAGAGTAGGGGTGGAAGACAAGTGCCAGGATAAGCACAAGTTCTAGGGATGCGGAAGGAGAGGACTAAGCAAGTGCCAGTGCACAAGCGAGTCCTGGAGTTGATGAGTAGAAGGTCAGGGCGAGTGCAGGAACATAGCAAGTCCTGGGATTGAAGGTGAGAAATGTGCAGATCTAAATGAGCCAGAAAAGGAAAGAGTCAAGATAAGATAAGGGAAAGGGGGAACGGAACAAGTCAAGACTGAGGCAAGAGATAAGAGAGTAAAAAGGGAACTTAGAGGCTTGAGGTGGAGAAGAGATAAAGCAGAGATAGATTAGAGTATGAGATGAGTAAAGACAAGAGAAGCAAGATGGTACAAGACAAGTATGATATGAAACAAGACAGAGTCAGAAAATGAAAACTGGAACACATGAGACTACAAGACAGAGACAAAACATGAGAGACAAGACAAGAATTATGGCATTATCAAGACTAGAGTACTACTTGCTACTCTACAACTTATATACTGTATGGTAAGCAGGCCCTGGGGCTCAGGTCTGGGTCCTGGTGACAAGTTGTAGTGCCAAGGCTTGGGGTGAGACCCAGGGATTGCACAAGGCAGCAGCAGAGGTTGAGACATGTTGTGTGGCATGGAAGGTCTTGCTTTTTGGAGCGCAGAAACATGTAGTGGCAAGGAGGTGAGCAAGTGAGCAGAAGCAGAGCGTGGCATGTGGAGGTCAGGTAAACGGTGATGGGCCAGGGGTAGTGTCGGGAATTGCCAGGGCCAGCGCTGATGTGACAGCTGCAGTTGGGGAAGCATCAGAGATGGCTAGGGCCAGCGCTGATGTGGCGGTTGCAGGCGGTGATGGCCGGTGGGATGCCAGAGTGGCAGTGGCTAGTGGCAGTAACAGGTGGTGATGGTCGGGGGCTGCTGAGGTGGCTGGTCAGGTAGCAGTCCAGGCCTGGGACAGTTGTGGAGGTGGATCTTGACATCACTCTCCCTTCAGTGTCGAGACTCTCAAGACGTGCAGAAGTTGTGGGTGGCTGTGTTGCTTTGGTGTCAAAGTCTGGCAGCCATCAAAAAGTCCCATACACAAATAAAAGGGAAAAAAACTTTGCCAATTTTTTAATCACTCTTTCTTCATATTCTTGTCGTCCTTATCACCAACTCCTCCCCCTTCCAATGAGAGTAGCAGCGCTTGGGTGGCCTATGGGGAGCACTGAGCAGCTTTTGAGCATCACTGGGCTCATCATCGAGTTGAAGCAAGGCATGGCCATGAGTTAGTCATTCTTTCTCCCTGTACACTTACTCATGTCATGTTGTTTAGGATTGTTGTCCTCTGCAGTGGGGCCATCACAAGTGGTGTAAGACATCATGGTGTTTTGGTGACCTGCTCAGTTAACGCCGGTGTTGCCAGTGCATCTGCTGTGGGCTCCTCTGGCCCCAGGAGTCCATCTGGTGTCGGTGGCTCATTAAGTGGCCGAGGCAGATGTCACACTGGACCAGTTTGCTGTAGCAGTGGGTTGTTCCTGGAGGCCGCCAATGTTGGCCTGGTATTGCAGTCATGGGCCAGTGAGTACTTTCTACCCTTTTGTTCACTAGTCCTGATCGGACTATCAGTGTCTGTTTTGTGCCTCTTGCTGTCTGTTCTATGTCTGTTGTGGCACTGTCTGTGAGTTCGAGGTGCCAGTGGCTGGGGCCTGCTGGGACTCATTCATGTGCCTCTTGTGCTGGTCCAAGCACAAGAGGTGCTCCATGTTGCAGTTGTGGCGAGCATTGTGCATGTCAGCCAAGCAGGGGTGGGCACTGGAGTGGGTGTTGGGGCAGATGCAGGGGGGCCCTAGATCGTGGGCGGCAAATGTGGTGATGAGGGGTGAGGGGGCTTTGCATCTCAGGGAGGGTGAGGAGGGCTGGGCCAGGTCAGTGGAGGAATCTAGTGAGAGCAAGGAGGAGGAGCTGGCTCCAGCCCCACTTATCAAGGTGGGCCCGCTGTGTGGGAGGCAGAGGCCATCAGCAGTCACCCAAGGCAAGCAATGGGCGTCTCCAGCTCCAGAGGCGGGGCCAAGCAAGAGGCCCTGAAACGATGCATCTCTGGTGGGTCCTTCAAGGCCCCACGTCTTTTTGCTGACTTCAGTGTATCCACAGCCCCCACCACAGGAAACAAGAGAGGAGAATCTCCTGGTATTAAACGTCAAGTTGCGCTGGCATCTGTAGGAAGCTTATGCGCAGGCAGAGAGGGGATGGGTTGAGGTGATGGCAGCAACAATGGACCTCAGTGGGACCAGGATGTGGTGCTGGTGGCAGTGAGGGAGTGCAAGGCAGAGTTGGTGGCTCTGCAGACCCAGGTGGCAGAGTTGAAGTCAAGGGTGGTGAGTGCGGTGCCGAGGGAGGGGCAGGCAGTGAGGGCAGCACAGGCAGTGGAGCAGGAGGCAGTCTGATGGTAGGATTGAGCATTGGTGGAGGCAGCATTGTGTTATGAGGAGATATTGCATGAGTGATCCATCTATTCTTACCTCCTTGGCTGACCTCCAGTGCAGGCTGGGTTTGGGAGCACTGGTTGCTCTTTGATGGTGTGTCAGCGGCCCAGGTGCTGCTCTGGGAGGGCATCAGTCGGATGCTCTTCAACTTGCCCATGGAGCTGGACTATGGTCTGGCTCAGCTGAACTTGCTATTGGCAGAGAACCAGCAGCACAATGCAATTGCTCTGGGGTCATGGATGGACGTAGCAATCAACATAGAGGAGTCGTTGCTGTTGCAGGAGGACCATCTAGCATTGTTGGCAGCTCAGATGGAAATGGCAATAGTGATCACAGGGCCGGCAGTGGAGGGAGTGGAGTAACAGGGAGCAACAAAGAGGCTGACTAGTCGCCAAGCTCCATGCCTCCCTAGATCCTCAACTTTTGGACTTTTGTGTTTGTAACATCTGTATTCATAATTGTTATATAATCATCTTGTCATCATGCCTGGGGTTCTTTTTTGTAAGTTGTGAAAAGTTCAAGAAGTAAGTATGCAAAGAAATACATAGAGGTCTTGGTGGGAGTTGAATCCCTCATGAAACTAGAGGTGGGGGTTACACCCACTAATGCCATGTGTGAGCGCTAGTCTCAGGGGTCCCAGGACTTGTTGGGATACTGCCAGTGGAAGTCTCGTAGCTTGGTGGAGGTGCTAGCAAGGTTCTTCTGGGGTTCCTAGGTGTCATCCTTGGGTCCATAGCCTTTTTAGCGAACAAGGTAGTGAGAGCAGCCATGGACAAGTCAGGAGTTGAGGATGTGGTCAACCTTGTAGTGGTATTTGTCTTTGACTTTGACAGGCAGCAGTCAGCTGGATTGCTGTCTAGAAAAGGGGTCTTGGGTGTATTTTTTGAGAAGGCAAACGTGGAAGACTGGGCATAGGCCCTTGAATCCCAGGGATAGGTTGAGCTTGTAGGCATGAGTTGACACCTTTCGGAGGGCCTTGAAGGGGCAGAGTTGTTTGTAGTCAAGCTTGATCGAGGGTTGTTGGATCTTCAAGTTGGGCCAGTGATGACACCCAAAATTATACTGAGTGGCGTTTGGGTAAGCAATCATAAGGCAGATAGCATTGGGCTTGCTAGTGGAGGTAAGCCAGGCAGGGTCCCAGAAGACAAATTAGCAGAGGACAGCGGTAAGTGAGGGTTAAGGTGATGCTTAGCATAGGTGTCAAGCACTAGATGCCTGCTGTAGTTGCAAGGTGCATAGAGAACTAGGACACTGGCAAACTTCCAGTGGCAAAACAAAGCACTATACAATGGCACTCTAGCATAGAGTAAATTTCAAGAGGGGCAAAACTGAGCTCTAAAGCCCAAGCATAAGAGATAGAGAATGAAGGTAACTTGTTATTTGCAGTGTGTAAGTACAGTACATATACTAAGTCATAAGCGAAGTTGCCAATGGCAACCAAGGGTCACCAAAGTGGCAGACTGGGTAAGTAAATAATAGCCAACAATCTTTTATATAGGAAAATGTCAATCAGATCTTGGTAATGCCTAGTGGCACCAATCAAGCTGTTTGTCATGTCAAGATGCCAAAAAGTAGGTATGAAATCACCAAAATGTCAGCATTGTGAAATGATAGTGGTTACTAGGGTGCAGTGGCAAGGTCGGTGAAACCTTGGAGTCAAGAAAGTAAGGCAAAATAACACAAGAATAATAATAAAAAATACAATAAGTGTTTGTCCAGGGATTCAAACCCTAGCCCTTTGAGAGGGCACCAGTTAAACCATATGTTGCGCTAACCACTAGTCCACACAGCTGTGCCAGACAATACATTAGTACACTTTTTGATACAACTTGGGTCTTATCATCTCCTCCCAACCAAAAAATTGACTGTCTTCAGTCAACTCCTAGTGATCATGTGTTAAGGGTCCATGCGCTAATGGTCTGTGCGCAAAGTTTGGGCATATAAGAGGTTTAGCGGTTGTTTTGGTACTTTGATGAATTCATCCCTTCCAATGTCAACTCCTACCACTGACACTTTCTTAGCCACCTCCTCCTTCATTGCCTGTGCCAACCTGCTTGTGGCGCAGATCCAAAACCTGGGCACGGAGGCACCCCACAACAAGGTCAAGGAGATGATGCGCCTGTTGTAAAAGTGGCAGTTGATGCAGAGGAATGGGATCATGTGGGAGCAGGATGGAGAGTTACTGGAATGGTGCATGGCGTGTTATAGACACAACCTTGGTGCCAAGTGGTTGGCACCATTCATCAATGATTTTGTAAGTCTTGTTGTAGTATTGTTGCTAAGCGTTGCACTAATAAATGGTCCTAGGCGCCTGCTGCTCCATCTTTCAACAAAGAGTTGGAGGCTTTGCTAATGGGCAAGGAGCCCATGGTGGTAAGTATGGCTGCTAAAAAGTAAGTTTCTCCTACTGATTTTCTTTTTACTTAGCTTTGGTCTGACTTGTCTTCTGGCAAGAGGTCACCAAGGAGTCAGAGGTGGATGTGCAGTGGCGCATTGCCAGTAGCTTGGAGGCATTGGCGCAGGAAGGGTTGGGCTTGGAAGAGGCCACAGGCGCTGGCAAGAGGCTATGGCAAGGACAAGAAGAGGGAAAGGGTGCTAAGGAGAAGATGCTTGAGGCCACAGCTAGCGCTGCTAGGAGAGTGGCAATGCCAGCGGCAACAAAGGCTCCTGTGGGTGGCACTAAGGGACTGGCGTCACCCACCAAGAAGTTGTTCCCCACTAAGCTGGCCTCCAAGCACAGGGGGCGCCAAGCACCAAGGTATGAGGTAAGCGGCAACCACCTTTTTGAACTCACTGTTTTTGCTCACCCTTAGCAATAGGCACAAACTCAACAAGACTTTACTGACAAAGAATTGGTGTGCCTCTTGGTTCCTAGGTGAGTAGAGGTGGTAGTGGACATGGGGGTGGAGGCTGGAGTAATGTTGAAGGAGACCAAGGAGAAGGCGACCATGGACTTGGTGATGTGCCAAGAATTTAAGGAGGAGCGGGGGGTGGTAAGCATCTTTTCTTGTTTTAGCACTTGCTGATGATTTCTTTTAGCTTGACAAGTGCTGGGCAGACAACAATCCAGAGGGGTGTTGGTACTCTGTTGGTGCTCCTCCCTGCTTCAGGTGCATGGCTATGAAGAGGCCATGTACCTTGGATGGCACCAAGATGCATGAGCAGGGTAACACCCCTAACCCTGTGGTGGAGAGAACATGCCACCAGGCGGTGCTGGTGAGGAGGGCACAGGAGGCCATGGACAAGGCTAGGGAGGTGGAGGTCAATAGTGAGACCATCACCATCAGCAAGAGGAGCTTGGCACTGCCAATGCACCAAGACAATGAGGAAAGGAAGGGCGGCA
Organism: Termitomyces sp. T69sscA; assembly: GCA_017657225.1. Lineage (NCBI taxonomy): Eukaryota > Fungi > Basidiomycota > Agaricomycetes > Agaricales > Lyophyllaceae > Termitomyces > Termitomyces sp. T69sscA. Next base: position 16,308 of record JAGGAQ010006016.1, on the reverse strand, counting down.
AGTGCAAGCGCAAGGCTTTCCCACCTTTGTCACCAATAGACAGGGGGAAGAAGAGGGTGTGGGTGATGTCGCCCATGGTGGTGACACTAGAAGTTGAGTCAGAGGAGAAGGAGAAGGATGAGGCACGCCACCTAGCTGCAGCCATTGAGGCCAGCAAGACGGTGCCAGGAGAAGATGACTTGGTGGGTCCAAGTTGCCAGTTCGAGGCACCTCAAGACGTTGGTGCTCAGCAAGAAGATGGTGGGCAGAAGGAAGAGAGGGAGATCAAAGCAGAGGCAACTCTCCAAGTGCAGCCTTATATAGAGGGAAGGGTGAGTTTTATTGTTCATTGTTTGTTTATTATGATACTTAGCGCAGCTTCAGTACAACCCCTGGTGGATGTCACCACCAGCGCCAAGGGTCACAGGCAAGGCCTTCAAATGGCTGGAAGAAGACTTGGTGCACCCAGTGGTGCCCCTTTAACTGGCCAAATTTTTGGAGAGGATGAGGGCACAGGCCACTCACATGGAGAGGGTCTTGGCAAGGGAGAGGGAGGCAGTGCAGGTGGAGCTGATGGGCTTGTGCCTGCAGTATTTGATGTTGGGGCAAAGTGTGGAAACACTTCACGACTACCAAGAGGATGTTACTTGCGCCTTGGAGTGGCAGGAGGAGAACAATGTCCAGGAAAGTGACCTCCTCCCCTTGTGCAACTCCAGTCTCCTATCCAACAATGACTAGGTGCTAACTTCTGTTGGTGTTTAGTTTTTAAAATTGTTATATGAATTTGAACGGTTTTCAAAAAAGCATGTAGTATAGCTGTAAAGTAAACTGTAGAAACAAGAACTTTATACCATTCTGAACAGTGCGAAGCAAGAAGTTAAGTTTGAGTTCAAAGGATGGTTTGTAATATAAGGAACAAAGTCTATAGTATAGTAAGTGGAGGGGATTTATAAGTGAGGTAAGGGAGTGACTTAGCAAATCTTGGAGGCTTGGTAAAATAGGTATTGGCCTTTGGAGAATGCTCAGTAAATCATCATGGTGAAAAACCCCTTGGCGCTAGTTTGCGCATGGCACTGGGTGCTAAGTGTCAGGGGACTTCTATTCAACTTCCATTTTTGGGCACATTCTACGCCACTCCCCAGGACCCCTGGGGCTTGCTCTAGACCTCTGGGACTTGTTCTAGACCTCTAGAGATCTCCAGAGATTGTTTCCTTTTTAAAAAATTCCTGGAACTTCCTGTACTTCCTGTTCAAATGTTATCCAAGGTTAAGGTTAGCTCCGGTCACCTATACAGTTGTTCCCACACCTCCACTGCCTGCTGATGTGCCGCATTGAGCAGCAGGGAATCCTTAGACTTGTTCTCTTTGGATTTCCCTCTGCTAGGTGATTAGTTACCATTGTATCATTGATTACCATGTCTAATATAACTTTGAATTTCCCTCTGCTAGTTGTGTGATTGAGCTGCAACTCCTGGAGGTTGCCCTTACACTAAGGCCCTTAGTGCTGTGGCTTGACAAGTAAATAATAATTGTATAAATGTCTGTAGGTGTAGTGATTAAAATGGAAATATAATGTATAAGGAATGAAATGGCTTAGCGCATATTGTGAATTGGTGCTTATTTGTTGCTATTGTGGGCAAGTCTTCATTGTCCAGCAAGTCTGTCTCTTCAAGCTATCTTAGCTTGGCAGTGTCTATGTTGAGAGTGCTAAGCGGCAAGTCAATATGTTCGCATGCTAAATAGGGCAGTAAGCAAAAGGTGGCAACAGGCCTATGTAGCACAGAGCCATCGAGCTCACAAAGGACATAGGTGCCTCCTTGGTTCCTGGAGACAACTACCAGGGGGCCAAAGTACCATGGATGCATCTTCTTGTTGTGGGTAGTTTCAATTTTGGAGTTGCACATAAGGACCAAGGCTCCCCTTTTGAAGTCATAGTCTCTGATGGTGGCGCTGTGGTCAGTTTCAAACCTTAGCACTGCCTTGCACCTTGCACTAAGACTGTCTCATGTAGGCATGCTAAGTCTTCTTGGTGGCGTTGCAAGTCTATGGCTTGTCTAGCGACCAAGTTGGTAGTGGACAGGATGCTGTTAGGTGTGGGCTGTAAGTAGGTGGCTTCAACTATGTCAGTGGATAATAAAGGGTGGGTGCCTGTAGCCGTGTAATAGGGTGAGCATCCCATGCGTTTATGGATTGTTACCCTTTCAGATCAAAAGACTGAGTATGTAGCCTCACTCCATCTGCTCTTGTCTCCGTCTACTGCTTTGAAGATGGCTTGGTGCACATCAAAGTGAGGTCGCTCCACACGTCCATTAGTGTGCTTATTGTAGCCAGAAATGTGTATGTGGTAGATATTGTATTTCTTGGTGAGGTAGGTTAGCGCTTTAATGATGGGGGCTCCATTGTCGGTTACTATTTCTCTTAGCACACTCCAGCGGCAGATGACATCTTCAAAAAGCCACTTAGCAATAGCGTCTGTGTTTTCCTGCTGAAGCATGTGGAATTCTGGTCAGTGGACTAGCAAGCATCATTCCTGGATGATGTACTTGAAGCATCCTGACTTGGGCATATGCGTAGTGTCAACATAGATTTTGCTGATGAGATCAGTGATCAATCACACCATCATGATCTTGATGTTTTCTGGACAGGTGGCTGTGCACAGTGATGGCCATCATCACAAATCAGTGATCTGTGATGACATCAAGATCTCCATAATTACATCACAATCTCATGGTTGGCTGGACAGGTGGCTGTGTTCAGTGATGCCTGCCATCATGGATCATTGATCCAACAATAAGGCATCATTTGTGGCCAAAGTATCTCTGTTCTCATTTCTACCACTACTACTGATTACCTGCACCCGCCCATGACCCCATCCCACTCACTACCATGTGCATGGCCCACAGAAAGGGATCAATATGACTGGCTCTGGCAACATGACAGCTTCATGTGACACCCGTTCAGGCACCGCAGTAACTGGTGTCAGGCAACGCAAAAAAAGGAAGGATGCTGGGGTGAAGCAGGGCCCACAGAAGAACAAGACTTCATCAGCACCAACAATGACGGCAGCAGAGCTTTCATAACATATTTTGTGAATCTTTGTATTATTCAGTATCAATAGATTGCATTGTTTGAGCATATAGTTGAATACATTGAGTGAATAAGAGATAACTAAATACTTGAGACATAATTCTATGCAACAATATACAAGGAGATATATAATCTACATAAATGCTGGGGCCAACATGCAAAATAATGGCAAAGACATGATGGTGTTGAGGGTGTGGAAGTCAATGTTGAGCTAGCAACCGGAATTTGAGGGCATGAGGATGTGGAAGTTGGTGTTGAACTGTATTGATGGCAGTCAAAGCAGCAATGACAACAGGAATTGATGGCAAAGGGATGGGGGAACCACTGACTAACAATCCTGATGGTGGAGGGGTGGGGGGAATCAATAACAAATCATACTGATGGCAGTTTGATGGCGGAGGGATGGGAAAAGATGATGACAAGCAGCATTGATGGTGGTTGATGGCATTGACAACAGATATTGATGACAGAGTGATGGCAGAGAGCATGGAAAACACTAACAAACAGTATTGATGGATGGACAGGATCCAGTAGGCATGTGACAATATTACCTACGTTTCTCAGAAGGGAAAATATGTTGAATTATTCATATTTATTGCTGTCATGACCTGCTACCGACCCCCGGGACTCCAACCCTCCCCAAAACAACCCCCACGACTGCCCCAGGCCTGGACCGCTACCTGGCCAACCCCCTCGGCAGCCCCTGGCCATCACCGCCCATCACCACCACCAGCCACCGCCACTCGTGGCATCCCCCTCGGCTATCACCACCATGATCGCCACATCAGCGCTGGCCTCAGCTATCACACCACCCATAGCCACCACATCAGTGCCAGTACCGGCAACACCCATCACCCCCAGCCCACGCCAAGACCCCCATCACGCATCACGATCACGCATCACCGCTGACCCAACTTCTGCATGCCACACCCCACTCCCACTCCCCTCCTCACCGCCCCACCACTGTGTGTCTCTGCATTCCCAGTGCGAGACCTCTGTGCCACGCGACATGTTTCAACCCCCACCCCGCCCTGCACAGCCCCCAGGTCTCACCCCAAGCCCTGGTGCTGTGACCCGCCACTGGAACCCGGGCCTGAGCCCCGGGGCCTACCTACTGCATAGTATATAAGTTGTAGAGTAGTAAGTAGTACACTAGTCTTGATATTACCGTAACTTCTGTATTGTTTCGTTGTGTTTCATCTCTGTCTTGTCTCCTTGTGTGTTCTGGCCTCATTATTTCCACTTTGCTTCATTTCTTATTGTACTTGCCTTGTATCGTCTCCTTACATCGTCTCTACTCATCTCTTACTCTAATTCCACTCTGCTTGCTTCTTCTCTCTCTCTCAACTCTAAGTTCTCTTGTCTCTTCTGTCTCCGGTTCCCCATCTCAACTTGTTCTGTTCCCTCTCCCCTTATCTTATCTCGACCCTTTCCCTTTTTGGCTCACTTAATCTCCACGTCTCTGCTTCCATCCCCAGGACTCGCTAAGTCCCCATGCCCATCATCTCTTTAATCCCTGGGACTCGCTTGTGCACTGGCGCTTGCTCATCCACCCTCTTGTATCCCCAGTACTCACGCCTACCCCCCAGCACTCGTCCTCCACCCCCCTGGCACCCGCCCACTCAGCCAGCGCTACTGGTGATAAGACCCAGGTTGTATCAAAAGGCGTACTAACGATTTTCCTGGCACAACCGCATAGATTAGTGGTTAGCACGCCCTATGGATTACCGGCTACCCCCTTCAAAAGCTGAGGTTCAAACCCTTGGCCCACCCTTGGTGTATTTCTAACCATTATTTTTGATTTGTTTACTTTATTGTTCTGATTTATTAACCTTATTTTCTTGACCTCGAGGTTTCACCAGCATTGCCGCTGCCATCATTCCACTATATTGACATTTGGGTGATTCCATACTTACTTTTGGCATTTTTGATATGGCAGACAGCTCAACTGATGCCATTAGGCGTCGCTAAGAGCTGATGGACATTTTCCTATATAAAAGATTGTGGTCAACTGTTTACTTACTAGTTCCCCGTGTTGGCGCCTCAAGGGTCGCCAATGGCGACCTCGCCTACACTTTACTATATATACTGTACTTATAGCATGCAAAATAACAAGTTACCTTCACTGTCACCTCTTATGCTTGGGCTTCAGAGCTCAATTTAAGTCCCTTATAAGTCTACTATGCCAAGCGCACTTTCGTATAGTGTTCTTTGTCTTGCCACTGGACCTACGCCAGTGTACTAGGAATTCTTATGCCTTGCAACTGCGGCAGGCATACTACACTTGGTGACTACACTAAGCTTCCCTTCACCACTCCCTTACTGCTGTCCTCCGCTAACTTGTTTTCTGGGACCCTGCCCGGCTCACCTCAATTAGTGAGCCCAACGCTATACGCCTTGTGACTGCCTACCCAGACACCACTTGGTACAATTTTAGGTGTCATCACTGGCACTCGCCCACTCAGCTGGCACTACTGGCACTCCCCCACACACCTCTCCCACCTCGCTTCGGCCTCCTACGCCTCACGCCCTACCGGTGCTCTGCATCCGTAGACACGGTGATCATCACATAAGGTATTCGCCCAGTGGACTGAGCCTCCATGGTCAGTGGAACCTGACAATTGCCAGTTAGAGGTTGTAGCAAGTTTGGGGCTAATTAGCTACAGCAAAGGGGGGGTGATTGATGTACCTAGCTAGCCATTAATGTTATGATTATCAGGTGGAGTCATATGATTTCAGTGCAGCCAATGACCAGGAATAGTTTGTGGATGACCTTATAGGTCATCGGTGGATGCAGTTGGAGCACCTTGAATTTGAGGTGAGATGGAGTTTGGGTTACACCACATGGGAACCCCGCAAAAACTGTAAATTGCTCGCAGCAATGGATAGGTACCTGGAATTGCAGGGTGTTAAATGCCCTTGTCAGCTCATGCAATGCGTGTAGAGTATGCAAAGGCCATAATGTGGCCAAGTATGGAGGTCAGGTGATCATAGCAACTGCCAATGCCACATGCTATGTGGCTGAAACTTTGTAGGTCTTTGGACATTTTTCATTTGCCCACTTTTCCTTGTCCCTAGCACATAGTAGACATGAGGACTTGTAGTGGAAAATGGCCTCTTGGGGCCCTTACAAGCCTGGACAGAGCTTGCAGAGCTCTGGAAGGGGGGGAGACCTGGACAGGGTCAAATTGCATATGCATCAGCACTTAACATAGTGACAAGTTTTCCCCAAAATGCAGCTGCAGCCTACCTAGGCCATGAGAAGCCACTGCCATATGAGATGCCCCTCCATTCCTGAATGGAGGTGGATGAGGAGGAAGGGCACCATGAGTGCCAATTTGTGGATGTGTGCCATGAGTGCTATTACTAGCCAGTACTGAGCCTTTGGCAGGCACCAGTGACAACATATGCGCATGTGGTGGCACTAGCAGTAATGAGGGAAGTTGCGCTTGGAATGGGCATGGGGGTGTTGCTTCAGCATCTAGAGGCAGCAAGGCAACCAGTGCCTCCTACAGTGTTGTTTTTGCAGGACAATCTTGCAGTAATGGGTGATGGAAGGACTGCTTGATCAGATCAAGCTGATGTGGAGACAGCGCATTTCTGTGCTGGAGCAGACTGACCATGCTGCAAAGCGCAAACTATTGTCTCCTGAGGAGATGATCAGCAAGCCCAAACAGGCCAGGCAGCAGCTACCATGGCTAGCTGAAGTGGCTAGAGCAGGAGTGCCCACCACAAGTCAGCCAGTGTCACTGGTAGCTCCACCCCTAGACAGGCCTGTGCGGCCTACGTCTGCCTCCACAGGATTTGCATTGTCAGCGGTCATGCCTGTGCAGCCTATGGCTGCCTCTACTGGACAAGCAACATTGTTGCTCATTCCTGCATGGCCTGTTGCTGCCTCCACAGGGCAGTCAACAGTTGCCACCCTAGTTCCCATGGCCTTGATGGCACCAAAAGCATCAGGGGTGCAAAATGCAATGATGGCAATTGATAAAATGGTGCCTTTGGACATGGGTGGGTGAGTCAGGTCCCAGACACACTGGGGCCCTCCAAAACTCATTGAGGGCAAAAGCCATCTCTTTCTGCATCACAACTGGAAATTGTAGACTTTCCAGAAAACATCCCAGAGTGGGCAGAGGCTGCCCAAATGCTATTCATGAAGGCCATGGTATTATCATGAGGCACCCTCTGTTGATGACAACAGCAACTACAGAGAGTTGCAGTCCAAGGAGAAGGAGGAGGAAGAAGAGGGCAAAATGCCTGCACAGCACTTTCAGTGCATTCAACAAAATAAAAAGATTGCCAAGAAAAAGGTGAACAAGGCCAAGGCTGCAGCCACTGTAGCGCACCAAGTGCAGAATGACTTTGTCACGACCCGCTACCAGCCCCCAGGACTCAGCCCCGGCCCTGGGACCCCAACCCTCCCAAACCCACCCCCACGACTGCCCCGGGCCCAGACCGCTACCCGGCCAACTCCCTCGGCAGTCACCGGCCATCACCGGCCATCACCGGCCATCACCGCTACCAGCCACCGCCACCTGTGGCATCCCTAGCAATCACCACCCATCACCGCCTGTCACTGCCACAGCCACTGCCACAGCCACCACCACTTGCAGCATCCCCCGGCCATCACCGCCGTGACCGCCACATCAGTGCTGGTCTTGGCTATCACACCGCCCATAGCCGCCACATCAGCGCTGGCACCACCTGTCACTCCCAGCCCACGCTGAGACCCCCATCACGCATCACGATCATGCATCACCACTGACTCAACCTCCGCATGCCATGCCCCACTCCCGCTCCCTCCTCACCGCCCCACCACCACGTGTCTCTGCATTTCCAGCATGAGACCTCCACGCCACGCAACATGTCTCAACCTCGCCCCACCCTGCATGGCCCCTGGGTCTCACCCCAAGCCCCAGTGCCACGACCCACCACTGGAACCTGGGCCTGAGCCCCGGGGCCTACATACTGCGTAGTATATAAGTTGTAGAGTAGTAAGTAGTACTCTAGTCTTGATATTACCGTAGCCCCGTATTGTTTGCTGTGTTCTCATCTCTGTCTTGTTTTCTCGCACGTCCCAGTCTCACCATTTCTACTTGCTTCTTTTTCTTCTTGTACTCATCTCGTATTGTCTCCCTGCCTCGTCTCTACTCACCTCATCCTCTAATCTATTCTATTTTGCTCTCCTCTCCCTCTCTACTCTAAGTTCTCTTGGTTCTTCTGTTCCCAGCTCCTCTTCTCAACTTAATCTGTTCCATCCTCCCATTATCTTATCTCAACTCTTTCCCCTCTTGACCGCTTAGTTTCCCCGACTCTGTTTCCATCCCCGGGACTTGCTAAGTCCCTGCGCCCATTATCTTTGAACCCTGGGACTCGCTCACTCACCAGCGCTCGCTTGTCCCATCTTCTTGTACTCCTGGGACTCGCGCCTACCCCCAGCATTCGTCCTCCACCCTCCCTGGCACTCACCCCACCTGCCGGCGCTACCGGCACTCCCCTACATACCACCCCCACCCCACTTTGGTCTTCTATGCCTCACGCCCTACCGGTGCTCTGCGTCTGTGGCCACGGTGATCACTACGTAAGGTATTTGCCCAGTGGACTGAGCCCCCATGGTCAGTGGAACCTGACACACTATTATGTGGAGACACATCTCAACTGGCAATATCACACATCTCATTCTGAATCTTGCAGACCTGCTTCTTGGATTATGGCAAGTAAGGCTAGACTGTGCATAAAGAAATACAATCTCAGCTAGGCCATGAACTATTTTGCAAGGAGATACTCTGAATATTCATGGTCAAGATGTTGCTAGATGTATACTCTATCTTCCTGGATTATTCAACTGTCCTCCACAAAACCCTGCCAAAAGAATCAGTAGTGGCTATAAGGCTTGCAAATATCTTTGATACATCTTTGAGCTAGCTCAAGACCTACTATATTGAGCTCTTCCTCTTCCATTCTGGTGTTTTTTTTTGCAAAATGGTTGCCAGTGTCTCTTTCATACATCAATGGCAGATACATGTGACAACTTGGCTTGTTGCTACTCATGCATATCTAATAGAGTGTGTCCCAAAATCTGAGGTGCTTCATGTTCAATGCTGAGCTGACAAAATTCACTTTGTATGGCCTATCTTACACACATCTTTCAACAGTTCTATGCATTGGACCAAGTATTGTCTCTTTCCAGTGGAACATGGAGCAATAAATTGGCAATCTTACTAGCAAGATAAACCAAGACCTGAATCCTTATGCTGATCTTGCTTCTTATGCTGTGTTGAAGTTGTTTGCTAAAAGTTGACATTTTCAGAGCTTGAGCCTCTTCATGGCAATGAAATTGATCTTCTTCAAGGTGCTAAAGACATTGGTGATGGCTATTTCTTCTAGCTGTTAACACATGTCCACAAGTAAAGACAAAAGCAGAAATTGATGCATTTCAAGAATACTTGAAGAATTACCATCTATGCAGAGCTGACAACATCTCTTATAATTTCAGGCTTTCAGTGGTATTGCATGCCTTCAACCATCTCAAAAGTAAGATGGCCAAATTGCATGATATCTGTGGAAAAAAAGTTTGAAACTATCGGAAAGATATCAGATAGCATGTTGTGTCAAAGTATGTTACTCGTTGCTTAATATGGCTCTATTGAAACTCAATAAAAGACTCAGCTTGAGTACAAGAATCAAATTGAATTTGGTGATATACAACAATTGCAATGCAGATTGCACTTTTGTTAAGAAAACTAGTGACTCAGAGATGCTGAAGAAATGAAGTTTGGGCTACATATTTTGAGCTGAAGAAGTCATATATTCTTTTCTATGTTCTTTCACCTTGTATTTGGACCAACTCTTTGTACAAATACTGTTTTATGCATTGTTTTATTTCATATCTGTAACATTCAACAACACTTGTTTGTCTCATCACAGAACAAATAATAGTTGCACCGCTTTGTTTTCTTTGTCTTGTCTGTACTTATATGTTCCCCAAAAGTAATGTTCAGTGGTTCTCCTCCTTTACAACAGTCCTCTTCTAGGTGTTAACTTATCTATTGGGATAATCTCCAGGTTTTTCATTGTTTTTGCACAGTGCTCAGTGTTATAGTCATAGTCACATGACATTTTCATGACTTGTGATTTGTAGACTGATGATTCACAGTCATGTGACATTTATACTGTTAGAACATCATGGATGTGATGATGTGAAGGGTTAAAGGGGTATCATGACACAATGGCCAGGGCCACCACTGGTAGCCCAACTGCTTTGTCCATGTCTCTGCACATGCATCCTCAGTCTTGTTTATACATCTCTGGGAGTGTGTCACACAGTTACACTTACATACATACTCATACTAACAATATTGTACCTAGATTGCCATACTTACACAAGTTGTCTAGATACATAAAAAACAGTCTCTTTTATACATCTCTGGAGATTGACATACTTACACAAGTTGTCTAGGTGTTGGTCGCACCTATCCAATTGCTGCTGCCTATTCAGATTCCAACATATAGGACCTCCAGCAGTGGAAGATTCTGAGTTTCTGATTATTTTCCAAATTCTGAGTTTACAATTATTTCTCAATATTTTTGTTGTTAATCAACAGTTCAATAGTGGCTTAAGATACTGTACTACTTTTCTCCATGCTCCTAGAGCTCCAGAAGCATGGCTCCTGGTATAACAAATCCCTAGACTTGTTTTCTTTAGATCTCCCTCTGCCAGCTGCATGATTGAGCTGCAACCTCCAGAAATTGCCCTTACACTATGTTCTTATTCTCTTTCAGCTCAATATGGCTTTGAAAGCTTGACCTCACTCTCATTTGACTCTCAAAATCAGAGGGTTCTTCTATTCATAGGAGCTACTGATTTGATAGGTAATTTTAAACCAAGACTCAATGTGTCAGGTTCTACTAACCATGGGGGAAATCAAGAGACCATGACACAAAACATAAAACAAGACAGAGACAAAAACACAGGACTATGGGCAATATCAAGACTACTGTACTAAAGGCTCTGCTATGACTTGTATAGGAGAGGTAGTAGGTAGGCTCCAGGGCACAGGTCCAGGCCCTAGTGACAAGTCATGGTGCTGGGGCTCCCAATGAAGCCCAGAGATTGTGCAAGACTGCAGCAGATGTCAGTGTGAGTTGTGCAGTGCAAAGGAAGCTTTCAAAGGAAGGATGTTGCTTTAGGAGCATGAATAAGCAGAAGGCATGGAATGGCAAGGAGGGAATGGCAAGGAGATGAGGAGTTAAGTGGGCAGGATGCATGGAGATTAGACCAGGGGTGATGTGTTGGTTATGATGCATGATGAGAGCTTGGTGGAGGTCAGGAAAGTTTCAGTATGAGCTGAGAAAAGTGCTGGAAGTTGCTGAAGCCAGCACTGATGTAGCATTAATGGGCGGTGATAGCTGGGGCTGGCACTGATGTGAAAGCTGTGGGTGGTGATGGCCAAGAGGTGCTGAGGGTGGCAATGGCTGGTGGAGGTGATGGGCAGTGATGGCCAAAGGCTGCCAGAGAGTGGCGGCAATGGTTGCTGAGGGGTTGGTTGTGTAGTGGTCCAGGCCCAGAACATTGTAGGGGCTGGTTTGGGGAGGTGGGAATCCCAGAGCCAAGGCTGAGTACTAGAGGTTGGTGGCAGGTTGTGACAAAGCCCTTGACAAGTCTCCAATTACTTTTTAATTTGGCATCCTTTCAGTGTTAAAATTAAACTACAAATAGTCAAATCAAAAGCAGGCAAGTTACTCATATTTTAGTTGAAATATAGCTGTTTTAATCTTTATCCTTGCTTTATTGACTCACCATCCACCTCAATCAGCTGAAACACCCTCATTTCTTATTACACAAACTTTTACACCTCCTCACAATGTCTTGACACCCTTCTGCGCAAATGTAGCCTAACAACTTCTCATCAGGCATCCTTCACAACCTCTCGTGCAAATTTACCTCAACAACCTTCCAGCAGTGATCCATCTGCATTCCTTCAATGGCTGTTCATGCAAATGTAGCCCAACAATCATCTAGTAGTGATCTTTCTGCATCTGCAATGCTTTCTCATGCAAATGTACTTCAACAACCTCCCAGCATCAATCTGTCCAAATTTATTACAATTGCAGCAAGCTCTTGCATGCCTACAACAGTTTTTGCATCAACTTTCCATTTGAGCCAAGTGCATCCAGCTCTCCTTCCAAAACCACAGGCAAAGAAGGATAAAAAAGCCTTTGCAAGAAAAAGAATGAATGGAAAATGAGTAGTGTCTAAATTCCTTCCTTGCACTTCCATGTTTCTTCTCCACTTTCAGAAGCCTTTGTAAGCAAGAATGGATTCTTAGCAACCCAAATGGACAAGAAGATGAATTTACAGTTTATTAGAGTTCTCTGGTTGCCTCAAGTAAAAGTAAAGTAAGCATTCATTCTCTCTTCAATTCATGTTCAGACTGATTAAATCCTCCTTATCATTAGATTTATAATGCTCAGGGAGAAGTTGTGTGTAGACATCTCATCATGATGACAACAGCTGTGACAACAAGAACATCAAAAAAGTGACAACTGATAACATGCAAGGGATGCTTGAAGCAAGGAAAGTTGAGATACAAGAAGAAAAGTGGGTTGAGCCAGCGGAGTATGAGGTGGAAGAGATTCTGGACAGCCACCTATTCCAAAGACAACTACAGTACAAGGTGAAGTGGAAGGGTTACGGGATTGAAGACATCTCCTGGGAGCCCCAGGAGAATGTGCATGCCCTAGGACTGGTCAAAGAGTTCCACCGGAGACATCCAGATGTGCCCTGGGCCATCCAGAAAATCTACCCCATCTCACCAGCAGACCAGGCAATCCAGAACTTCTTCTACTCTGCATGTCAAGATGCCGCACGCTAGAGGGGGAGGTGATGTCAGGGGACTTCCATTCAACTTTCATTTTTGGGCACATCCTATGCCACTCTCCAGGACCCCCAGGGCTTGTTCTAGACCTCCAGAACTCGTTCTAGACCTCCAGAGATCTCTGCTCCAGAGATTTCTGGAGGTCATTTCCTTTTTAGAAAATCCCTGGAACTTCCCATCCTTCCTGTTCAAACATTATCCAAGGTTAAGGTTAGCTCCGGTCACCTGTACAGTTGTTCCCATGCCTCTGCCGCCCGCTGATGCGCCGCACCAAGCAGCGGGGAATCCTTAGACTTGTTCTCTTTGGATTTCCCTCTGCTAGGTGATTAGTTACCATTGTATCATTGATTACCATGTCTAATATAACTTTGGATTTCCCTCTGCTAGTTGTGTGATTGAGCCGCAACTCCTGGAGGTTGCCCTTACAGCCTGTGTCCTGTGAGTTCCAGGGCAAAAAGAGAGGTCTTGAAGGAAGAGACAAGGAGAAAGAAGTGGTTCCAGAAGTAGTACCTTGACAGTCAATGCCTGTTTCCTTGACATATTCCTGATAGAAACATTCATTTTCTCTTTTATCTGTCTTCCCTGTATATTTCTTACATTTTTGAATTCCTCTTAAATGGAGAAAAAGAATAGAATTCTGAAGAGAACTGCAACAGGAAATATATGATGACTCTCAATCTATGTTTCAAAGCTCAATATGATTTCTCTTTTGGAACTAAATAGACAATTGAATTTCTTGTGAATACAGCTAGATACTGCTTGTCTTTGGAGAATAACCATCCAGAATCTTGAACTGTATAGAGCAAGGTCATGCTGAATCTAGCATGTTTTAGTCACAATTTTTCTCATTGTGGCTTGATTCTGCATGACCTGATTTTCACTGAGTGTGATGTTTGAACCACAGAATGTTCAACACTAGATATATACATACATTCTATGAGATAAATTTTCAGGCAAGAAGCTAATCAACAGAAAGAAGGATGTAAGCATTGGGTAGGCATAGAATGGTGTCCATGGAATTGCGTTCAATTAGACACCTGTGGCAGATAATTGAACTGATTGCACAGTGTCATCCAGATCCACAATTGAATATGGCCCTCGGATAAGGGCAATTGTCAATGCCGGATAGATGGTCTATTAAAGATGAACATATTGAAAATTGTAGAAGAAGATCATACAGACTGAGATGGAAAAATAAACATTAAGAATCACACCAAGAGCAATTTTTACATCAAATTGAGACTTGGTGGTACAAGTAAACAAAATCACCAGAAGCTCCGGTTTCAGTGTTAATCCTGTTATATACATATGATTTTCTTAAACATACTTGAAAAATGGCATAGAAAGCTCCTGCATCAGTCAAGAGATATAAAATGTGCTATGATTTGAATAGCTTGTGTTGTTGAGTAGCATTGTTCCTTCTTAAGAATTGCACATGTCTCATATCATTGCAACATGAAGCTAAAAAGTCATACAAAAGTTCAAAAAAAAAACATACCACAGAGTCCAACCAATAAATGATGTTGCAACAGAGTTGGTCAAAAATGAAAAGAACACTAGTTGCATTACTTAGGATAACAAAAACAACATTGTTGCTTTGGAGCGCTGCCTCAAGGCCACGAGGGTTTGAGGAAATTGATAAATCAACAAGTGTGACAACTGTATATATGATCAGCTTGTTCCAGAATGTTCACTATAGATGTCACACACCAAGAGAACAGAAGCATAGTGTTATGGAAAAAAACAATGCCCAACGTTGTCTTTGAAAAACAACCCATGCACGCCATATGATAAATACATCATTGATGACAGGCTAACCCAGTTCAGCTCCAGACAGTTCAATTTGTTTGAATGACTCACAGGGACAAAGCCAATCCAGTTTCCAACTACATTCCAAATGTTAAGAGTAACATAGAAATAATCAACATGTTGAGCTGTGATGTTGCCTTGGAAAACTTGACATGAAATGATGGATATTGCAGTGGTTGACAGCCAATTTCCAGTAAATGCAACAATACCAAACCAGATGACTGCTAGTTGACATTTAGAGCGCCAAGTTTGATATGGGTGTCTGTTTGACATGGCAAATTAGTATTCAGTGCATGTGTTCTTTTCAAAGACTATCCCACTGGTAGGCAACAGTAACCGCAATTTGCATCAAGGAACCTGTGAAGAAGTCAGTATCTGATGTTCAATCAGAGAGAGGTAGACCATATAATAATGATGCTGGTATTCTATCAATGAAATTCAAAAGTAGACTCTGTCCAAGTACTTGAATGAGTTTCCGTTCTTCAGGAATCATGATTACTGCTGGCAGATAGTAGAATTGTGCACTGTCTGATGGTGGTTAGAGGTCAGGATGGCGATTTTTATCTGACTGAACTTTATATCAACTTCGAACCAATCAGCATTACAGAGATCGTATCAAGGGTTGTGGCATGTAGAATGAACTAATCACAATCCTGTCCTAAACATCTGATCCGATATATACCCCCTGTATTGATTGATATATGATCCCAGCATATCAGAGTACACCATGATCATGGTTGGTAACACAGACCATGCCGGATTATGCATTGGATCCCCTACGATCCCCTACAGTATCGTGATACCTAGGCTCTCATGATCCGCACGGCGGCTTCAAGCTCCCATCTGGACTGCATCACTGCATCGAGCGATCGCTTCTTGCACAGCTCTAGTCCACCACCATGCACGTACCCATACTTGCACGCCTTCTTCTTCTCCGTCGTGACAAAGTTTGTCCCTTCAATCGGGGTTCAACCATACTCAGCATACATTGCTTCACTGTTGCCTGAACCTGCACAACTCGGGAGTCACGCAAAGCTGAGAAGAGTATGTTGGGGAACAACAGACCAAAGCAACGACCAAGTTATCTGCTAGCACCTGCAACACACATTCCAGCGGCATATCAAGCACGCTTGGCACCGCTGCCTCTACCAGCTTCTCTTATAGCACAGGTCAGAACTTGACAGGACACAGCGGAAGCACCCTCACTCCATTTTCAGATGACAAATACTAACCACCCCAAAAATTTGATACTTCTCTGCTGCTTCCGTGAGCTTTGACAGCAGCGCGGGGTGCTGCCGCAGGTACACGATATAACGGCATCTCCACGCCTCAATGACTGGTACGGTCTCGTCTTCATCCTGGGCAACCGCAACTGAAATAGCTCTCCGGCAAAGTAGCACCCGAGTTGTTTGTCAGTATTAATCAAGTTGCCGTGCGCGGCGGCTCGGAGGTTCAATTTTCTTTGCATGGGCGAACATAAGTATCTTTAGACAATCCTTGAGGTGGACGGAGCTCCGGCCTACTTTTACGCGTGGCTGTATTCTCAGTGTCTGAAC